>OZ029927.1:21753479-21805979 GCA_964023275.1 Norana najaformis
ATACAATCCATTTCAATCCAATTCAATCCAATCTGTTTCAAAAGGAATTTGAACATTCCCTATTTTCACTGGTGGTAGAAAGGCTGAATTTGAACATTATACATCATACTAATAATCGTAATCGTAATCCCGAGATTTATACAGCGCTCAAACGAAAGCCACGTCACGGGGACCAGCTTATTCACAGGCGCTCAGTCAAAACAATATCGATAGGCAAAAGTGTTCGGTTCCTGGTCAAGATCCAAGAGTGTGGCAGCTACGATGGGTGATGTTTGGGATTGAAGTGGAAAGAGGGATAAGAGGAAGTGGGGTGTCAGGGTAGGGTCTGCGAAAGAGGAATGTTCTCAGTCTTGAATGTAAGGCCAATGCAGAAATTGCAAGTGGTGGATGCAGTTCACAGCGATAAGAACAAAATCAATATTCACAGTAATTGCTGTACAAGTTAAAAACTCTGCCCAAAAGAATCTGAGAGTTCCCTGAGGCTAACAATAATTCAAACTGTAATTATGATCCAACCTAAACTTCTGTGATTTTGTTTTCTTGTCGCTGTTAAGACAGCGCAGAAGCCTCGAAGAGAAGAGAACCCGAGAAGACGGAGAACGAGAACCAGAAGCCGCGCGAAGCCAAAGGAAAAGATGAAAAGAAGAAAAAGAAAGAGAAGGATCGCGATGCTGCAGCAGCTGGCACCAAAGATCAAAGGGCAACCTTCCTCAGTGGTAGCGGCGATGATTAAAGAATCGGCGGCAAGGATCAAAGTGTAGATATTCGTAGGTGCGGACGCTTTGAAATGAACCGCGTGGCTTTCTTATAGAAGGCTAAACGTATAACACTGCAAAAATGATCTGATATGGGTACTTAAATGAACTTAAGTACTTATGAGTACTTAATACAGATTGCTGTATATAGCTACTTACGAAAGGACTCAAGTACTCACAGCACCTACTATAGATTGCTGCATAATGATGCTTAAAAGAACTTCTAATAAGAACTTAATGGTAAAATTGCTATATATATATATATATATATATATATATACATATATATATATATATATATATATATATATATATATAAGTTGGTCTCGCTGGAATCGTCTCCCTCAAGAACTGCGACTTGAGCTCCTTTCTCTCCCCTCTCAGTGTTCCGCAGGCGCCTGAAGACTATACTGTTCAACAGTGATTTTACTTTTTCGGGTCGGAAGCACCTCTGTTGAGTCTATCCTCTAAGAGGCGCTTTATAACTCTTAAATTACAACTACAATTACAAAGTAGTTAATGGGAGATTGCTAAGTACTCTCAATGAGACGGTTTGTAATTTCTCGTGTTTTGGATCGTCCTTCTGGAACAACCTTGAAAGTTCGAACTCTTTCCTGGTTGTTCTTAAGACCCACCTCTTCCGAACTGCTAGATCAGATAACCGTGCTGCAGTGACTTTGTAAGGTCCTTGTAATGCGCTATATAAATTACCGATTACACACGTGTTTATAGCCTGGAGTGTTTTTGACTGCGTGCCTCGTTTCTACCTCCACAGATGTCCGTATACCAGTGGCGGCTCCAGGATTGATTGCGAGGGGGAAGCGCTGATTTTTTTAATCTTGACCTGGAACCTCACTCTTTTGCCTATCGATTTTGTTTTGACTGAGCGCCTGTGAATAAGCTGGTCCCCGCGACGTGGCTTTCGTTGAGCGCTTTAGAAATCTCGGAATTACGATTACGATTCCAGAGGGGCGCCACATTCTGTCAGACCCAATGCACGGGTCTAGGGTGAGAGGCACCGGCTTATAACCAGGAGGGGCGGTGCGAATCGCCCTCACGCCTAGAGCTAAATCCGATGTTGCTCTATACTACACACGCACAGTTCGCAATCATAGGCCTATAGTTATAGACCAAAGCCTCTGTTTCTAAGTCGAGGTAGGCAGGCCTATGACACTACATACGCCTAAAAGGCTCAGGCCTAGGCCTAAGGTCGAAAAGCACGTACCTCAAACACGGTCCGTCCCTTATAGCGGTGCACTTTTCGTTAGGATGAGTACATATACGGTCATCGCCTTATTTGATCGCCTAGCTGGGTTTCCGTAGGCTTAGCACGTACTACAGACGTAAGAGTTTGATCGGTACAGCCTACGTAGGAGATCGAAGGACTTGTATAGACCGGTCTTATACCTAGAGGGTGTGTTTGAACAAATGATTTTAACGACCATTTTCGATCCCACGCACTGAAACGCAAACATCAGCGCAGTTCGTGACATTAATTTCGTGTGGATTAACCGTACGCTCTCCGCTTTTTGTCGTTGCAGATAAGAGGCCGTCTTAATCGTAATCTCGAGAATTTCTGAAGAAAAATGTAAATGTATAGGTTTTCTATAGCGACCGACCGTATGGCCTCGACCCTGCTCATTTTGCAATGAATTTATCAGGTGAGATCCTTCACCACCGCTGCCCGTTTGAATGGGCGCCACGCCATTTAAGGTCCCCGTGCACGGACCGTACTAGCCTGAGATTTAAATCTCTGAAATAAGCCACGACCGGGACGTGCTATTTTAGAGCTAAGTGCAAAACACCAACTCATTCACGAGCGCTGCGTCATGTCAGAGGGGTTGTCCAAAGATAGCTAGCTACTTTAGAGCTAAGTGCAGGGCACCAACTCATTGTCGAGAGCTGCGTCAAGGCAGAGGGGTTGTCCAAAGATAGGCCTACCAAGTGAAGAACAATGTCTAGTTGGCAGAAGACCAGAGAAAAGGGGACAAAGCGGCTGTTACGGTGGGTTGTGTTTAGGTAGAAAGAAATGGGAAGGCGGCGGATTTGATGAATCAGGGTAAGATTTCTTGAGAAAGTAGGACTTTAGCTTCGAATGGAAAGCCTGAAGAGTAATAGATCGTAATCATAATCAACGAAAGCCACGTCACGGGGACCAGCTTATTCACGGGCAAAACAAAACAAAATCAATAATCAAAAGGGTTCGGTTCCAGGTCAAGATCCAAAAGTCAGGCAGAGAGACAGCGTGGTAGCTACGGCGGGTTGTGTTTGGGATTGGAGCAGAGAGAGCGAGAACAGAGTGAGAGAGAGAGAGAGAGAGAGAGAGAGAGAGAGAGAGAGAGAGAGAGAGAGAGAGAGAGAGAGAGAGAGAGAGAGAGAGAGAGAGAGAGAGAGAGAGAGAGAGATAAGAGGAAGGAGAGAGAGAGAGAGATAAGAGGAAGACGGGGTGCTAGAGGGGCTTCACACGGATGATGGTGGGTGAACGACAGAAGGAGTATAGAGAAACGAAGAACTTGCGAAAACAAAGACATTTTAATTAAGGCTTATAAACCCAGTGTTTTGTTTCTAGGAAAAAATTCCCGAACTGAACAATTATGGAATTTTGTGCCAAAATTTCGTTGTTTTATCAATCAATAAACACTGAAAACAAAGTAAAGTTGTAAACACTGAAATTGAAATAAAATAAGTTACATTATATTACATAATTAAAATAACTTTTAACACAATTCTTTTATTAAAAACTAAATTATTTTTTATTAGCTGAAAAAAGGGTGCCGGAAATCCGTTTCGGAGCGTTCCGTCTGAAAAAAGCACTGTATAAACTTATAATCACGTACAGCATTCCTATTAATCTAATCTAATCTAATCCTAGAACTTCTATATCGCCATTATAACAATGCACAACAGGGGATCCATCAGTCGATGACACTCCAAAACAGAATAAAAATCCACTCAGTAACATCGTCCAATAAATCTTATCCCGAGTCTTCCTCTTCCCCTTATCTCTCTTCTCGCTTCAATTTCAAACACCATCCACCGTAGCCGTCCGACTGTCTGACTTCTGGATCTTGACCTTGAACCGAACCATTTCGCCTATCGATTTTGTTTTGACTGAGCGCCTGTGAATAAGCTTGTTCCCGCGACTTGGCTTTCGTTGGGCGCTGTAGAAATCTTGAGTTTACGATTACGATGGATCAGTCAGGTAGACTCAGTTTATCCTGTAAATTGTCGTCCTCAGACAGACGTAATGGATTACTCCTCATAAACTTTACCCTAACAGCCACGTTCACTGTGTCCATCGCTACCACCATAGTCGCGCAATGCAGGCCCGAATAGGTCCAATAAACGTATCTGCCTGGGCCTACTGACGTTTTTCCTGGCTTTCTCATTAGGCGTACGTTCCAGGTAATTAGGTAATTACCAGCCTACGGTAATTAGGCCTACTTTCCCTTTATCTCAACTGATCTGGATTCACCCAATGTCACGCTACGTATGGATGGAAATACGCGCAATTTATTGATAAAATCCCAGACCTTGCGATAAGCTGTGCCGTCTTCCTTCCCAATTCGCCAACGGCGTTCGTTTAAGACGATGGCAACATCGGCTTTGCCAGAGATTTTAAGAAAGGAACCCATCTTAAAATCTCGGGGCTTGCTCTGTTCCACTCTGCATGCATTCTTATAGCGCATCCGTTTGAGTCAGTTCACTTAGATGGCATGTCAGCACTTCACTTAATCAACCACCTCTGCTGTTTATCATCATCATGTTTTTCGTTTAACGACATCGCAGCAGTTAATGTTTGTTTTAATAAACACTTCATAATAATTATGTTAAAATTAGATTCCGGTTTTCATTACGCAACTCCTTCGTATCAAACTCCATGTTTTTCTTAGAAGAGCTGGTTGGCTCTATTTCTGGCACGTAAATTTCCCCGTGACCTTTAACCTTCCTATTTGACTGTGTGCGATAATAATTTTACGTAAAATGTGGACGTCAAAATTTATTAAAACAATCAATCCATCTTTTTGTAACTCTATGCCTCAGTGGTAAACTCCCATTTCTCGTATTTAAAGGTACTTCTGAATAATTACGATAAAAATATCGACAGTTTTATACAAAACCCAGGGTATGTTTATCTGTGGTCATGCCAATCGGTTGCTAAATATAGCGGGTCTGCGATTGGCTGAAAATGACGCAAGGCGATTCTGATTGGTTGTTAGGACTGAGGAGTCTAAAAATAGCCTGTGCATTGCACAACAAGAAGCTCGTCTTCGTCAGCGGATTAACAGTTGGCGTCAGAACAGCGAGAAGAAAGAGGGGTGTAGGGTGGACCGAGGGGCAAAGACAGGTAACGGGCTAAATTCTACGAAAAATTCAGTTATTAACCGAAATCGCAGGCGTCCAGTTAGGTCTGTAAACTGTAATCATGAGTTTTGAGGAAGTATAGGCTGAAAATTAGCGGTCGAAGGAATTGCGGATTATTGAATCGCCATTGCGGTCGAGACAGCGGCGAGGTTCAAGTCGGAAAAAATTCGCCCAATACATTTGCGATGGGTTTATAGTAGGACAGCTAGTAACCGTGAAAGATGCAGATTAAATGTCATCGGAACTAATTAAAATCTGTTATGCCGGGGATTGTCGATATGTTTATTGAGAGGTGAAAACGTGGGACGGCTGACGGAGTTTGGCGAGCGGGGTGATATGTAACTTGTTCCAACCGCAGGCAACAGTATACATAAGTCGGTCAAATGCACGAATTGGGTTCGAGAATTTTTAGTCATATGATAACTTCCGTGTAACTGAATGATGGTAACTGGTTAGCTGTTAAATTATTAAACTGCTTTTAATTTGGCTTCCGATTGCAGTCTTGATACACCAGTTTTAAGGAAGTATATCGCTGAGAGAAACTAATGCAAATATAGGGGCATTAAATCAGCAGATTAGGGGTATTAGATGAAAGTACAATATACAATTTGTCCCCTGGTATTTTGAGAAACTATAAACTAAATATGATGACTAAATTGGCCCAAAATGAGGCAAAGCCAACGCTTTATAAACATCTAGTATGAAATTTAGCACATTTTTGGCTACATGTTTGCATAACTTTCTAGCCAGATGTGGATGGAAACCTTGATAAAAAATGAGGGGGTCTGAACGAGAAAGAAGAGAGAGAGAGAGAGAGAGAGAGAGAGAGAGAGAGAGAGAGAGAGAGAGAGAGAGAGAGGAAGAGAGAGAAAGAGAGAGAGAGCTGATAGCATCAAGCAGTATTGAATAAGGGATCTGAGGACCAATGTAAACACTTTCAACAGGGTCTAGTGCAGTCCCACCGACCGAGGGGGAGGGGTTTAGACACTAACAAATACACTTCAAAATATAGTCAGATCTACATGCTACATACACTACAAAATATAGTCTGATCTACACGCCACATACACTACAAAATATAGTCTGATCTACATGTATGCCAAGGTTTATGGTCTCTTGGCCTCGGTTGGGTCCAGGCTCCTAGGATTCCCGACCCAGGTATGCCACTGTCTGCTTAGCTGTACATGTTTCAGTTATCTGATCCATCATTACGAACTCGGCAACATTAAACATCTTTCAGTTTCTGCGCTGGTCTTTCACTGAAGACTGAAAACATTTCCAAAAATCATCCTGATTCCTGCTCTTCCCCTTATCTCTCCTCGCTTCAATATCAAACACCATCCACCATAGCCGTCTGACTGCCTGAATCCTAGATCTTGACCTGGAACCGAGCTCTTATGCCTGTCGGTTTTGTTTTGACTGAGCGCCTATGAATAAGCTGGTTCCCATGACTTGGCTTTCATTGGGTGCTGTCAAAATCTCGAGATTACAATTTCTGACTTTCCGTGCCGGCATCCTGTACGATGCACTTGGTTAATTTTGCAGTTCAACCAAGGATAACATCTGGTGAAGGAGCAACAGTATCGAGGTTGGATCAAGAACTGAATACGGAAGTAAACACGCCACATCACGATTCAAACAACCTGGCTGTCAATATACCATCTATGGATTCTTCATACTTGTTGAGCTCTGAGCTGAGCCTGGGGATGGATCTGGACTTCAACATGGACTGTGGAAGTCCTCCAGCAGGCCTCTGTGCTCCGACTACCTTGGAAGAACTCGTCGACTTCCTGGAGATTGGAAACGCAATCCCAGGCACAGTTGACTTGCAGTTGGGGACTACATTTGCAACAGAAGATCGGTGGCCTATTTAACACCTACGGCGATAGTGAGTCTTGGTTCTGCGTATTTAAAGGTTACGATTATAAATTCTCGTTTAAGAACTTGTTAGACTCTGAGGAGTTTATTTATTCCCACATTCATTCATTCATTCGGAGCATTTATATAGTGCTCAAGTTGTATACCCAGAGGCATCCTTAAAAGGTGCTGTATAAGAACCTGTTTTAAGTACCTGTTTTAAGTACCTGTTTTAAGTACCTCTTAGCATCTTTGAGAGGTTCATAAAAGGTACTATACTAGTTTATATTAAGCCTACTTTGCATCTAGGATGAATGCAAGTCTTTTGCATAACTATATTTCTTGTCCTACTGCTATTTGGTGAATTAAATCTCAATATATTCAACAGTTACAATTAAAAATTATCACTTAAGAGCCTGTTTAGAATCTGCAAAAATAAACGTGAGTAAATGTTTGCTTTTTGTCTGAAGACTCTAACAATGCAGTGATGGGGACTTCGACCAAGGAAATGCAATTAGATAATCCGTTAGCGTCCGACGACATCTTCGATTTGATTATGCCAACTCCCTACGACTGCTCCGACTTCTTCCCAGAGGTCCCAAATGTTATTCCAGAGAATTCTGATCTTGACAAGAACATCGTCGATGCTTCCAGTCCGGCAATCAACTTGTCGGAAATACTGGCAGATTTTGCTGACCTGTTTTCCTTGGTGGGTTGCACACATAGTTGTAACAAAATTTGTGTACAGAACGTTGGTTACTTTGTACACCAGGCGTCATTATATCACAAATTCTATTGTATGATAGTCATAGGTAAGGATCCTAATCTGATATAATGACTTCATTAGTTATCATAATTTACATGGTGTTAGCGATGGTATCTTTAGGGGAGGTCGTAGTCTTCCTGTTCCCCTTATCTCACTTTCCGATTCAGTTCCAAACACCATCCACCATAGCCGTCTGACCGTCTGCCTGACTCCTGCATCTTGACCTGGAACCGAACCCTTCCCGCTTATTTATTTGTTTTGCCCGATAGATTTGTGGGGATAGATTCCAAATTCATTTTTTTAAGCAACCGAATTTTGGTGCAAGCGTCTTAAAATGCTGTATTCAATACAGATCTCAGTTCGCTTTTGACATAAGTTCCAGTATGTTTAAACAGACTCTAGGAATTTGTTCTTATCACAAGGTCAATTTCTCTCTTTATAACATAGGACAAGGCGTTGGCTCTTCACCAGGACGCAGCTGATGCTCCTCTGAGTGAATTGCCTTCACAGAATTGTCCGGATAACAAGAAGCGATCGCACAACTTGATTCTCGGCGAAGATTGGTCATTCTCTCCCATCCCTGACCACAACTATTCCTTCATCGATCTAAAGAGACAAAAGTTTGACGAATCAACATGTGACAGCTGCTCTGGGGCCGAAGCCGAGCAACCGCTGCGAGGCGTTGTCAAAACCACGAAGTATCTTGAACGAAGAAAAAAGAACAACATGGCATCCAAGCGATCGAGAGAAACGCGGAAAAACCGGTTTCTCGAGATGGAAGCACAGGCGAACGAGCTGGAAAAGGACAACGAGACACTCCGAGACCGCATTGCGAAACTCGAGAAGCTGACGCAGCAGATGAAAGAAGTTCTCGTGAAGAGATTGACAAAGTGACACTCGACTTCTGAGCTCCGATCGAGAGACGGAAAAGCAGACGTACACGTTCGGAAATATTTTCCGCAACGCGTCGTCATTCGAGGATTTTTTTAGAACGTCAATCTCAGTGTTTTTGGCATTTTAGTTACACTTGGGAATTTTGTGGATGTACGTATCAGTGCCTGTTTTATTAATTATTAATAATGCCTAATTACTAACAATTAGTAATTATTAATAATAAACAGTGCCTGTTTTAGCTTGAAGCTACATGCGATGAAAGTGGTAAAACGTGTGTTACATAACCCTAGTAACCTCTTTTTAGAGTTTTATATGTAATGCATATATATGAACCATTTGCATGTATATACATGCCATTTATGCACCTTGTTCATGCATATATATATATATATATATGTTGAGGTTAGGCTGTATTTACTCAGTTCTGTTAGCCGAACTACTTAATGTTAACATGTATAAGTAAATACCATGTAAACATGTTTTGTTCATAGTAGCTTGTTTGCACACATGTAAAGTATTTAGGTTTAAAGTAAAAAAGAAGACTGCTGTATGGCATGTTACTTCGACTTTCATTTTCCTCTTCAGGTATCTTGCATGTGGATTGAGGCAAAAAATGTGCCTGGCTAGGAAAGTGATTTTCATAATCGGAACTTGTGTGCGATTGTATAGATATGTTATTTCAAAAGAGTATGTCTTTCAGAAGGTGTATGGATAGAGTACGTATGCCGTACGGATAAGAAGTGGTGTTTGGTTTTGGGCTTTTAATTCAGTACATAACTGAATAGTGTTTCATTTAATTCAGTGTAGTACTACGTGAGAAATATTGTTTCTGCAGAATGTTATTGCAGCAGTTTTCGAATTTCAGCCTCTTGGATTGGCTAACGTATAAACACTTGACATTCTGTGTGAAAATCAGCAGACAACTATGTTAATTTCATCTGAGCAGGGAGGAGGATTGAAGGTAGATACTAAATATAATTGAATGATAATTGGTAGATAATAAATAATAACTTTAACCTGTCACAAGGGTAGAAACATGATGTATAGAATATCAGACACATATCTGGAGAAAGAAATGTTCTGTGGCACTACCAGTGACAAGGAAACCAAAGTAGGGTTGGGATGTCAATACCCCACTTTTCATATGGATGAACTATGCAACTCAAACCTACTCCATCAGAAATTGTTACAGCTTTATACCAAAAGGGGTGACCCAAACACTTGCCATCCTGTCACCCTGTAAAACCCAAACGAGGTTAGGGTTAACGAGGTTAACCCAAACCCAAAATTAGCCTTTTCACCGGACACTTTCTAGAGAAAACTGTTAGCTTTGCGTGTTATTTTAAATAACTTCAAATTATCATGTTATTTATAACAATAAAATCTAGCAAAAACCAGCCGTTCTAGATTTTGTTAATAGTCTTTGCATGTTTTCTTTTCTGAGGGATTTATCGAAGAATATTACTAGTATGCAATGGATATGCACACCAGAGTAAAGTTTTATATTGGAAACTTGTTTAAAACTGATTCCTGCCAAAGGACTCATAATTAAGTGGCTATGCTAATCTACGTTCATGGCAGCAACATATTCATGACGGGCATCGATCAAACATTTTGTAATTACGAGAAGAAATCCCCACAGTGATGAAGGAATGGGACTCGGTTTGTTGTGCTGGGAGACTGTACGTCACACACTGCAGAATGATGTGACTGAAGAAGAGTTGTTCAGAGATGTAGCTACAGTTTGCAGAAATTACATTTAATGGTTTATTCGATGATATTTAAGAGTGATAATTCTGTTACTGTTCTGTTAAATAATGCAGTGAAAACTACAAACGAGAAGTGTTTGAAAAATCTTCAACTGTTAACAGACTAAGTGTGTGAACCTTGAACTAGGAGTCCTTACAGTAAGTCGATTTGTGGCTATTTGTATAGCCCCTTTTTAAAACCTCACAAAGGCTTGTTTGTTACAGGTAATTTTGAGCAAAGAAGAAACTCAAGGACAGACATTCTAAACCTGCCATTATACCATTCAGCATAACTAAACCTATAACTATGTAGCTTCTATAGGGATGTTTCACTGCAGCAACCATGCTGACTAAATCCCATTCATTTTTCAGTGAACTTGTTGAGCAAGATCTTCAGTACCGTCTCCTGTTATGAATTGGCTCCATTTTGGTATTGCTTAGCACTCCGCTAAGGTTGAGCTTTAGATTCTTACAATGGAGCTTCTGCAATGCTACCTTGGCAAGCTGTGCCAAATGTCATAAGCAGATCATGTCTAAAGTGCTGGCTCGTCATGTGAAATTTACATAAATCACATTGCTGAACTGCGCCTAAACTCAGAGGTCATCACCTTTGATATAAGCGCCTCCGTAAATCCATCTTTCAAAGACAAATTACATCAGGAAACCAGTTCCACAACTGCGTTCCATCAGAATTCTTGTTACAATGAAACCTGTAACGACGCTGCTGTGTACAAACGAAAATCTAACAATTTGTAACAGCAAACCAAGTCACACAAATACCACAAGCGAATCAGTCTAAGTGCAAAACGATGAATATTCACAAACAACATTGGTTATAAAACTTCTGACACTAAAATACTTTCTCCCCACATCACACGACGCAAACTGATGTCTTTCACAAGTGAAGCAGTTCCTTTTTTAAAACGCAAGCTTCTTCATGAACAGATAAACGTAAGAGTCCATTTCGAAGTCGTGCAAGTTGTTTGCGTCGCCCTGGAGTCGCATCAGGAGTCCGCCAAACGACACATAAGCAGCCCTAAAAGAGAACAAAACAGTCACGGCCATTTGATAATACTTGCAACCGTATGCATTAAAAAGTTAGGTAGCATCTAGCATGCAGTCTGTAAACAAATATCAGAAAAAGCATCACTAAAATTTTAAAATTTTATTACAGGATTTAACTTGGGCAGGGTTTCTTAACAGCTGATGAGGGATTGCCTGAAATTGGTGAAAAAGCTGTAAAACAATTGTAAAACAATACTGTAACATTTGGAAGTCGGAACCTGTAAACAACCCCCTTTAAATACACTTGCTAGAAATGTCCAGGCAAAAAGGATGGTTACTACCAGGTACTATTTATAAATTACTTTCCAAAACCAGGTACTGTATATAAATTACTTCTAAAACAGAATTTACCTTTTCTGCATAAAAATCTTTGCTTGCTGATTTCCTCAGCTATACCAAACTATCCAAAACGTGGATGAAATGTGAAACACAAATTGTTAAACAGCAACTCTGAAGAATACGTACAGCCGTGAACCCTGATCTGTTCCACTGTCCTCTCCCTCGATCCGGTAAACCTTTCCATACATGACGTACTCAAAACTGTCGGCTCGTGATGGCGTGCTGTCAGACGGATCATACTCTCCATCGTCTGGGACTCCATCTTCGCGCAGGCTGGTTGCGATCACCATTCGAAATTTATCACCTAAAAAGTAGTTCTCAATTTCAATATGCCTCTGAAACAAGTTACATTCCCAATGGTTGTGCTATTCTGATATTATTAATCAGATATATTTATGTCGCGCTAATTTATGATTTCACTTCAAAAGCGCGGATAGATGGAAATAGATGAGTCTTCAATTGTTTGCAAAACCAAATAAGAGAAAGAGAAGCATAACGTGGAGCATGAAAATTCGCACCTCCTGATAGAGATGGTTGTTGCATGAAGATCTTCGTTGATCCCTTAACGTACAACTGCATAGCAACCCTGAATGATAGCTTCCATTACATACAAAAATCTATCCTGACACCCTCCTTCCTCTTATCTCTCTCGCTCTCTCTCTGCTCCAATCCCAAACACCATCCACCATAGCTGCTATGCTGTCTTTCTGTCTGACTTTTGGATTTTGACCTGGAACCAAACCCTTTTGTCTATTGATTTTGTTTTGACTTAGCGCCCGTGAATAAGCTGGCTTTCATTGGGCGCTGTAGAAATCTCGGAATTACGATTACCTAAATGCGTGATGTGTAGTCCATGACATACATTTGGAAAAGGTGATGTGCAAAACCTACATCACCTCTCAAGTAAGACAAGAACCAAAACGGCCATTACCCACAGCTAATGGGGAGCAACAGGGAATTTACCCAAGAGGGGCATTTTACCAAACTAACAAACATATGCTCTGTGTGGGACAGCCTAGTGAACAGACTATGTATTCAACTGTTAGGTCACAGTGCAAGAGAAAAACTGTCACCCTTTCAACCTGTCACCAGACTAAGCATTTTTTGGTTAGCAGATTTAAGCTGTATTGACCGAGTAACGAACCTAACTGTACGGGATAGATCTGTGTGTTGATGTCGATTATAAGATCCATTTTAAACGACTCGCTCTCGCATTTCAGTCGCGAAACTGTAGACAGAAAACCATGATGGACTGCCGTGAAAAAAGATTCTGATCAAAGCATCGTGCAATCTCAAAAACAGAGCCACATCACAGGCTTCTCAGGATATTTCTCTGTCAGCTGATTGTTTATGCTTCATCATCCACCACAGCCTGATTTCTGGTTGACCTACTGGATTATGAATGGCTTTTCCAGGAGCATTGTTTATGCTTGCTTACCCACTATAGCCTGATTTCTGGCTGATTTATAGGATTATGAATGGCTTTTCCAGGATGATTGTTTATGCTTGCTTACCCACCATAGCCTGATTTCTGGCTGATTTATAGGATTATGAATGGCTTTTCCAGGATGATTGTTTATGCTTGCTTACCCACCATAGCCTGATTTCTGGCTGACCTATAGGATTATGAATGGCTTTTCCAGGAGCATTGTTTATGCTTGCTTACCCACCATAGCCTGATTTCTGGTTGACCTATAGGAGTTTGTAACAGTTTCTCCAACAGATCATAATTTGACCATGGTTGCAGATAAAGTTACCATCAACTGAAGCCTAGTGCAGTAAGCACATCCTGACTATGAAGATAATCAATTAATTAATTAAGATAATAAAGATATTCAATTGGATTACCCAGATGTACATTGAAAAGACGGTTACATATTCTTGAATAAAATAGGCCTACCCCAACTTTTACAGTGACAGCATTTATTAATTGCCTCTTCAGTTTTATAGGAATACTGTAAAAATGGTGTCAAGCAACACCAAACAAATTTTCACAGGTTGATTGTTCTAAAAAAACAATCTAAATAAACAATAGGCAAAAATGTCACCGACATTGAACCATATTCACAAAGACAATGAAACCACTTTATTATACACAAAGTCCGATGTAACCAGGTCAACCCAAGTTTCAATTCCGCTAGAGAATGTTACCTCTTTTTACGAAACTACCACATTATTATACTTTGCTACCATTCTAATTAGGTTATTCCTGAGATGAAAAAAAATTTAACTAACCATAAAATTTCTTCCCATAAAGATTAACATTACTAACTTACTAATCTGTGCATGTATGCACGTAACGTATGTTTCTAGACATATATATATAGTGTCTTTTCTAGTACACCTGGCATATAATTTAACTAACCTCGATCAAATTTCTTCCCATCAGGATCAACATCTTTCACGTCAAAAATATCCTCAAAAAGAACTCCGGCCATTGCAACACAAGGCACTAAAAACAGAGTAGAAATGCATCATAAATGTGGTAATGACAGATGGTATAAATCATGACCATAAACCTTGTTTTCAAAATTATGAAAACATACGAGGGACACATATTATAAGGCAATTTGTAATAACATGAATTCTTATGTAAAGTCATCAAGGACTTGGGATTACTTTACAGGATTTCAAATTTAATTGTGCTGCTGAAAATAAACCTGGTATAATATAACCAAAGAGTACCTCTTACAACCATTAAACTGAGTTTCTGGAATACTGATTTTGAATTACCACGATCTGTTTTTGATCTGTGGCCAGTTTTTGCTCATTTAATCGAAAGTGTCGAATAATGCTTACCTGGTTTCTTAATTTATTGACACCAAAAAAAGTATTTTTATAACTTTGTGTTACTTTGTTACCTACTGATTTCTGCGATCAATGCAGAAATCAAGTCATGTACTACAGGGCCAGTCAAGTGGCTGAGAAAAAGCAGCCACTAGTCACTGAGTCCTGAGAATTTCTCTACCAAAGTTCAATTATGATTACATCACAAGATGCAATCTACTCAACACTTTGGTTACTACTTCTGTGGCGTCCACAACCTCAGCATGAATTAATACATTTCCTTCATTAAGATTCAACATCCTTAAGCTAAACTATCATTCTTTACGGTAATGCAATAAACCGAAAGGGACAGTTTTGGTGGCAGCGCAGTCCAGTTCGAAAGTTCTTTAGGTCTCACATTAGATGTTTGTTATTTCGCAAATTCTTAAATAGTTAAATTTCTTCATAATTATGCTAGTAAATACAATATGCTTATACGGACCCGATAAAAGACAGGAATGAAAATATATTTCCAATAAAACGTGTTACATGCCGAACGATAAATGAAAACTCCTTCAACGCGCAGAAATAAATAACTTGCAACAAGAAGCCACGGAGATTACATATAACAAAGATGACGATGGCCTCATTTCTAATATAATTCAACTGCCAATGGTAGCTACTACATAAATCGTTGTGCCAGCTAAAACACCAGGGTGAGTTCGGTCTAAAGGCACAAAGGGGAACCGAAAACACACGAAAACAGTCTACAGAAGAAATGAGTCCTGGAATAGATGAGTTTTTAGTCGAGATCTGAAGGCCAAAACAGAATTTGCAAAGCGAATGTTTGCCGGAAAATATTTCTAGTCTAGGGCCAGCATAAAATGGCACCCTCCTCGAGAGTTGACATTATCCACGCAATTGTCAGATCAAGCCATCAGAAGACAGCCTCCAGTAGAGACAATTCGTGATGCTGAGGTCGAGTCTTGGGCATCAGTACAGAATAAACATAGTGAAGTTGGCTGAAATTTACAGTCTTCCATACAGTTAGCCAAGTCTTGAAAACAGTCTTGATTTAGAGCTCAAACGTGCGTGCTAAAAAATTTTTTTTCTCAAAAATCCATTAAATTATGGCTAAAATCGAAGCATTCGAAGCTTTTGAACTTCTATATCTCAAAAGCATTGCTATTAAAAACTGTTTGCATTATAAACATTCATATCTTACTTCAAATCAAAGTTTTCATTTCGATGCCATTAAATATGCAGATCCACTAGTATGCCATCGAGCCAAAGATCGAATAGATAAATGACCTAATTGCAATTATAATTATGTAGGAAATGTTATTGTAGGAAGACATGCATCGTAGTATTAATACCAAAGATACTCGAAGATCTTTGCTAGTACTGCAGGATTTTGGGAACCCTACTGAAAGCAACGGTTTTATGGCCTCTCTCCTTTTCTGGTCTACTGGTAACCGTACCTTGTTCTACTAGGTGTCTCTGGATGTGAACATCGCTCGTCAATAAGCTTAGCTTTAGACATAATTATTTGAGTTTACGATTATAAATATCAGAGGTCCACAGAAGGGCGGAACTTAGCGATTTAGAGAGTCTATGGTCTGTCTTCTAAAATCTTTGGTTTTGCTGTGAGACCGGAAACAGTGGGAAACAAGGGCGTCTTAAGAGCGCTGTGGCTGATGCGGGGCAAAAAGAAATAGTTTGTGATTTTACCAGTTTATGTCAAATTCGGCGTTGATTTGCGGGTAGAATAAAATTGGTAGTTTAGGCTTATATTGTTCATCGTTACTAACAAGCGCGAATTTTTTCGCTTGCAGTGGTGGGCGACAAGAGGCGTGCGATGCCATGTTTTGGGTAAGCTAGATTATTCTTGAGTAGTGCGAAATTTAAGGTTTTACATTAATTTACAATCTAAAAAAGTTTGACCTACAACAGTCGTGTGCGTGGAAAGGGTGGTGGGTTACGATTTACGCGCCATACTTTCAGTCATCCGAGTTATGTAAGGAGCGGACAGTGTGTAAATATTTGGGATAATTAGAAGTTCGTAACTGCGTATCGTGAATGTAATGTAATGGCGAAAGTTTGTTTAGCATAGTAAGTAACAAGCTACTTATAGGGTTCTTTGCAGTTATTCGCACACTACAGCCACACATACCCTCGATTCGACTTCACGTGCATCTTCGATTTGCAGATCATGCTTCTACCACATCAGGGCATTTCGTCACGCCAGGCATTCTTTGACTGATGACATGGCTAAAACAGTGGTTTGTGTGCTTGTTGGTTCTCGATAAGACTATGCAAATGCGGTGTTATATGGTTTATCCCTTTTTAATCTAAAAGAGCTTGAGGTGGTTCAAAACTCTTTCTAGGGTGGTATGTGGAATTTGGCCAGTGACACTACATCCATCCTTCACTGTTCTCTGGGGTGGGGTAAAACGTTTGTGAGCACATATCCTAGAGGGGTATTATGCCCTGAATTAATGCATCTATGCTCTGAATGAATGAGTGTGAGTAAACGAACGAATGTGAATAAATGAATGTGAATGAATGAATGCATGTGAATGAATGAATAAATAAATGTGAATGAATGTATGTATGTGAATGATTGCATGTGAATAAATGAATGTGAATGAATGAATGAATAAATGAATGTGAATGAATGACTGAATAAATAAATGTGAATGAATGTATTATGTGAATGATTGCATGTGAATGAATGAATGTAAGTGAATGAATGTATGTTAATGAATGTATGTGAATGAATGTATGAATGAACAAATGAATAAATGAATGAATGTGAATAAATGAACAAATAAGTGAATGAATGAGTGAATGAATGAGTGAATGAATGAATGAGTGAATGAATGAGTGAATGAATTAATCATATCAGCATTTCCAGCCGCCCTCATAGGCCAAGGTTAAGAAAAATGAAGTCGCTAACACTTCATACGCATGGCTGCCTCTCTGGGAAGGGGGGCTAGCTTATAGGACCTGCTCTTCTTTCTTCTTCTTCTGAGTATTTGCTCATATATTAAGGTGTAGATATTTCTGTCAACAAGGGTCTGTGGAGAAAGGGTTGAAGGATTTCCAAGGTTAAAGACTGAAGCAGACCTCGGTGATCAGTCTTTGCTGAAGGCAGAAATAAAATAAAAGATGTTTCAGATGCCTCAAGAAACATAAAACTTAAGGGACACATTAAAAATTCTTTGTGGATAATGTCTGGAAATATCAGACCCTAATGTGACCGGAATGCATCAGTTGTCTGGTAATCAAGAAATGCCTATAAATTCACTATTTCTCACTGGCTTTCAGACGTTTCTGGATAATGTCTCTATCTCGCTGTGCTGCCACCTAGTGGGTGACTGCTGCCCTAAGATTCACAATTCTGTGTGACCTAATGCATGTTACAAATTTTCATAATAATAATAATAATATAATAATAACAATATAATAACAATATAATAATAATATAATAATAACAATATAATAACAATATAATAATAATAATAATAATAATAATAATAATAATGGTAATAATAATAGGAGTTATTATAATAATGATGATGTTAATGATAATCGTAATGATAATCATAATAATAATAATAATAACAATAATAATAACTTGACGAGTGGCGGCCATTCCGTAAGTTTTACCTGTTCTTCAGAAAGTATTTTATCACGAGGGATCAAATGTAGCCCATGGAGTTAAAAAATAGTAATAAAGCACAATGATTGTGTTGTCTGTTTCTTTTTCTTTCATTCAAAAATATGTCTCTCAGTGGGCTTTTTGGAGTTTTCACGCCACACATGTGTCTGTTGTTATTAGGCATTTCTTTCGGTATTGTAACAAGACAGGAATGTAAAGAAGGCGGTTTTTATCTCAGCAGTTAAAAAGAAAACAGCTCATTACGTTTCTTAAGAATATCTCGCTTGACTGATTGAAATATGGAAGTTTTTGTGAACTAAAGGCGTTTCTATAATTTGTTTTACAGAGCAGACGTGGCAGCTGAAAAATTCCGAAGCTCTACGGTCTGGGAGAATGAAACAAGACGATGCGATTGGAGTAAATATCTGCTTCATTCATCCATCCATCCATTCATACATCCATCTATTCATTCATCCACCCATTCATCCATCTAACCATCCATTCATACATCCATCTGTTCATTCATCCACCCATTCATCCGTCCATCCATTCATTCATTCATTCATCAGTCGATTCATTCATCCACCCATCCATTCATTCACCCATTCATCCATTCATCAGTCAGTTCATTCATCCACCCATGCATCCATTCTGTCAGAGGTCCTCCAGCTAGCTAGCAATCTTGAACAACCCAAACCATGTCTTACAACAGCTACTACCACCAGTTAAAACCCTCAGTTTTTCCCTACGGCCCAACACCCATGATAATAATTTAACGCGTAAATCTTTTATTATTAAGATGTTGTATGCCTGTTAAGTTTTTCTTAAATACTTGTAAACTGATGTGCGATCAGCTATTGGTTAATAAAGAATATACTTACTGACTGACTGACTGACTGACAGACTGACTTACTCTCTTACTGACTGACTGACTGACTGACTTACTGACTTACTGACTGACTGACTTACTGACTGACTGACTGACTGACTGACTGACTTACTTACTTACTTACTTACTTACTTTACCTTGCAAAACATCTGCCCCTGTAGACTGTTCCAGAGGGGCAACTGAACCTGAAAACTGGGATGCCTTCATTGTCATCGCTGACCTGAAGTAGGTAAGAAATGTTCAGAAATGTAAATTGCAGCTGGAGGCAAGTGCCCTCTGCCCTTTCCCTGATATGGGGCTGACAATGGTTGCCCTGAAATGCGTGCATGTGCTTTGTTTTGTAACCAGCTTGAATGGCAAATGGTTCTCAGTGGCTGCAGACCAAGGAAATTAAGATGAGCTTCCATTTGCTTCAGATGAGGTATGATATGCTTTGTTTCACTTTAGATGCAAATGCATCTGGTAACAGGTGCATGCAGGCACACGTGTAGACTGAAAGATGTACAGACGGGCAGGCAGGCAGGCAGGCAGGCAGGCAGGCAGGCAGGCAGGACAGGCAGGCAGGCAGGCAGGCAGGCAGGCAGGCAGGCAGGCAGGCAGGCAGGCAGGCACAAACACACACATACACATAGACAGACCGACAGATATTTATACAGGCAGACAGACAGACAGACACACATACACATAGACAGACAGACACATAGACAGACAGACAGATAGACAGTGGCTGATGTGTCGTTTCTTATAGATACAGATGGACAGACAGACAGATACTAATGCAAGTACTGACACAAGTGAAATATTGCATTCCTCACAGACTGTAGTTCTAAGTATCTTCTGGTCGGAAATGCACGTTCATCATCTGTTCATGCGTGTGAATTTTTACAACGGTGCTAGAGAACCGATAAGATTAGATAATTGAATTTTAAGACTTATTTTTAAGGAATTTTAATTAAATTGGTGGGTTTTTATCGGAGGAATTGCAACTAAAAATAAGTATTCTGTAGTCAACATTGAGATAGAGATTGACGAAGTTTCGCTAAGAGAATGTTTTTTGTGTCGTTCGCATCTGCTGCACACTTCTTAAGAGATGTTACTTTGTCTGTAGGAAATTAAAGGTCGGCATCGATTTCCAGTCAGGTCTCGAGGTAAACAGAGCCATCAATTCAAAAAATTAAAGTAGAGGAGGGGAGTTCGGAGATTGCAGATAAGGAGTCTTTCTTGCAGGTGTTCAGTGCGTCTGTCAGGTCATAGGCTGCATTCCGTTTACTGCCGTTGGCTAATATGGGATTTTTATGCATTAGTGATCGCACGGAGGCAGTGAAGCTGGAATGCGATTGATAAGCTGGTCTTACCTGCCTGCGTCTCGCTTTTATGAATTTCTAAACAGTGCAGTAGCGTTTAGGTTGGTAGGTATGGGAGTGGATGGTTGGAGGGGGGTGGATGGATGGTTGGAGGGGTGGATGGATGGATGGATGGATGAATGGATGGATGGATGGGTGGATGGATGGATGGTTGGATGGATGGATGGATGGATGGATGGATGGTTGGATGGATGGATGAATGGATGGTTGGATGGATGAATAGGTGAATGGATGGATGTATGGACGGTTGGATGGATGGGTGGGCGGGTGGATGGATGGATGGATGGATGGTTGGATGGATGGATGGATGGTTGGATGGATGGATGGATGGTTGGGTGGATGGATGGACGGATGGATGAATGGGTTCAGGTGGATTGTGTGGGTTGGCGGATGAATGAATGGATAGATGAGGAATGGATGTGTGGATGGACGGATGGACAATGAAGACAAAGGAAATACCTGGAAGACAGGTGCTTATAATGGCTTAATGAAGATTAAGTTATTAATGGTAATTGCTTGTAGGCCTAATTTAGTATTGGTGTGATTTCAGGTGCACGATTTGAAGATCCTGGCTGATGTATCACTCATCTTCATCATCACGTTTACTAGACACATTATGCTGTACGTGCGATGAGCTTTAAGTATACTTTATAGTTTTTATTGTAATTCATTCTGCATTCCAAATTTTATCTGCCTTGGGGAGTTCATTGAAAAGGTACGAGCCTGTAAATCGTGCCTTCCAGTTCACTCACTGACTGAGCCAATAGTAGCGTTTGCTAGACAGTACAGACCAGACGGGCATGCAGAGGATATATTTTGGACCAGCCCTTGTATTTTTTATAAGTAAGTTCATTGTGATAAACACATGGCTAGCTGTGAGGGCCGGGAGGTCTGACTTACAGTCGAGAGTTAGGCTGAAGACATGTTGCATGCACACGGCTCGCCTCGTTGGATTATGTACGCTCTTCAGTTGAGTTTGCTCCTCAGCTCTTGTTATTTCTTCTCTTCAGCAAGTTTTCTAAGGGTTTGTACCTGAATATGTGAATATGTCGAGCTCCTACCCACAACAGAGACCAGGGTGACCTGTTTGGGTGGAAGTTTTGTTCGTCCTTAGGGTGGATCTGCGATGTAGCCGTCCGCCCGCCCTTGGGCTGGTGCGTTTCCTGCCGAGCGTTGAAGTTGTGCGCTTTGTGGTCGACAGTTTTACGAAAACATTTACTTTTTGAGAATTCGAGGTGCTGTGGCTAGTTGGGACGTTTCTTCTTCAACGTGGAATTTTCAGGTTTGAATCTTGGATGCGAAGGATCATCCGATGTTTGGGGTCTCGCGTCGCGATTTGTGTAATTGCGATTTCTAATTTTTTCGCACTCGAGCAGTTTAAGCGTCATCAAACGTCTAGACAGCAGACGAAATGAAATTTTACGGGACTTTTTGTGTCGCCATTTTGTTTTAGAACTTGCCACTGTAGTATTTTTTGTTTCGGAATTTCCTCAGTGGAATTGACGCTGAAAAAGTCGTTTACTTGATACTGGACTGATTGCGTTTGCAGAGAGTAAGACATGATTTTCTAATAAAATGATTTTAAAGTCGAAACGCATCAAATTGGTTTTTCATTACTTTCAGAAGTCAACACTACTTCGGGATTGGGTACAGAAAGCTGGTTCTTTCTTTAATGTGACAATAACTTCAGACTTCTGGAAGACATCTGATCTTCAGGTTAGAAAAATTGCTTTTTACAGCTTTTGGACAGTTTTTGATTGACCCAGTAGAAGGATTTTGGTATTAATTTGACTTCCTTGCAGAACTTCTTAGGCCATCATGATAGAATTAAATTCCATTGCATATGGCCAAACATCAGCTCCTTAGATGTAGGACAGCAGCTTCTTACATGAAAGAATTAGGAGGAATGTGGGAGTCCAAACTAAACTTTAGGTTACTGGAACTTGTTCCTGATCTGATGATTACAGGTTTGAGTCAGCTGAAGTGGTGTTATTACCTTATGCAAGTTGTTTATGCATTGATGCATGTCCCATAAATGTAAAATATCAATGTACACATTTTCTATAGTGACCGTATGGCCTCAACCCAGCTCATTTTGCAATGAATTGATTGGGTGAGATTCTTCACCACTGCTGTCCATTTGAATGGGTGCCACACCATTTAAGGATTCTGAGAACAGACTGTGTTAGCATGAGATTCAAATTCTGTACTGTGCTGACATGGAGTGGCCATTGCTGTGATATACCAGAAGGTGTCCAGGATATTTAATTGTTCTCTGCATAATGACCAACCAGAATAAAATGACCTACTGTGGGATAATTTGCTTTAATCAAAAGCAAAAATCCTGCCCTGGGATACAGGGTAGGCTACCATACTTTATTTAAAAAGCAAAATCCTGCCCTGAAATCCAGGGTAGGCTACCATACTTTATTTAAAAAGCAATAATCCTGCCCTGGGTTCAAGGGTAGACTACCATACTTTCAAATAAAAAGCAAATATCCTGCCCTTGGATGCAGGATAGGCTACCATATTTTACTTGAAAAGGAAAAATCCTGCCCTGAGATACAGGGTACCGTACTTTATTTGAAGGATAACAGTACTCTTATGGAAGCTCTGACATTCGATGTCAGTGTGGCTGTGAGGATGTCAAGGCCAACTCTTTCTTTGTATTTGTTTAAGATGCTTTTTTAAAGCACTTGTTGTGCCAGACCTTGTTAAGCTTTAGCTCTTCCAGAACTTGTACTTAATCACTGGAGCTGCTCAGTCCTGGGGCATTGTTTTTACCCAGGGTAGGAAGATTACATAAAAAGCTTTTCACCATTTATGCACTTATTTTTATTAGTGCCTTGGTTCTTTAGCTGTCGTTGGCCGCTGTAGAAATCTCGAGTTTACAATTACGATTATGATTAGTTTAATAAGTAAAGTTTAGTAAGCATGTTTCTTAGCAAATTCTTATGAAATAAGTGAATCTTTTCACCATGTATACCCTTATTTTCTTTAATTTAATAAGTGAAATTTCTAATTACTTCTATGCTACCAAGTGAGCATGTTTCTTAGCTATGGGTTGAAGCAAATTCTTATGAAATAAGTGAATCTTTTCACCATGTATACTCTTATTTTCTTTAATTTAATAAGTGAAATTTCTAATTACTTCTATGCATCCAAGTGAGCATGTTTCTTAGCTATGGGTTAAAGCAGTCTTATGAGATAAAGGAATGACCCAAGTTCGCAACAAATTTATGAGGATTATTCAAGCAGGAAAGTTTGAGATGGTGTTGAGACACTGAATGAGTGATTGCTAAAAGTTCGGTTTGGTTGTTAGAGTAAGATTCTGCAAACCAAAAACAATATTACTTCAGATTGGAAAGCAAATTGCAGACTCTGGGGGCATGACTGATGTTGTCCAAAAGATGGACGGACGGACGGACACATTAAGCAGGACAGACACAGACACACACACACACACACAGACGAACAGAGCTAGCTGTTTATCATAATTGTTAAAAATCGAACTTCAGTGCATTCTATGGAAGAAATGATTTTTGTATCTGCTGCTCAGATATCTCTGTTGCCTTAAGTAAGAGAAAGACAGACACACAGACAGACACAGACATATACAGACAGACACATCACAGGGAAAGAGGGGCACTTCTAATAATTAATAATTAATAATAATAATAATAATAATAATAATAATAATAATAATAATAATAATTTCTTCTGCTGCAATTTATACTTCTGAACATATCTTGCCTACATCATGTCGCTGATGACAAAAAGGCGTCCCAGCTTTCATATTCAGCTGCCCCTCGCATTGATTTGGCATAGTATACAGGGCAGATGTTTGAGCCATTCATCTGAAGGCTACTGCTGACTGCGTGCATGCCTGAATCTTGGATCTTGACTTGGAACCAAACCCTTCTAGCCAGCCATTTCATTGGGTCCATAGTTGGCCTGCATTTACCACTGATGGCGACTGGTGACCAGCTAGGGGTCCAGTGTTATTTGTGTCGTGATTTATTTTACAGTTATTGCTCAAAACATTTCTAGTCTTTAGGCACTGTAGAAATCTCGGAATTACGGTTACGACTATGATAGTCCATGTAATATGTGTGTGTGATTGATGATGAGTTCGCTGCCCGAAGGCAGGTCCATTGGCGTTATGCCACCCGGGGATGAGATGAGTTAGGTGGATTCCTGTTGCCTTCCTCACAGACAATTGTGGGTGAGCAACTTGTCCAAAGTCGCTATTCTGTGGCTTGAGGCAGATTCGAACCCGCGACCCTCCGGTTACGAGGCACTGACCATACCGCAACACCAACGCGTCCCACACTGTGTGATTTGTCAGCTGCAAATAAAGACTACTTACTTACGTACTTACTCATATTCAAACGGGTAAAACATCAAAGAATTTTGGGAGTTGTGCCAATATGCTATTTATTAACAGCAGTACATAGTAAATTCAAATGGCTTAGTTCTGAGAAACCTATTGATTTAGACGGAGCTATGTCATTATGGTGATTATTTAGATTTCCATATTAATGGTCAATTATCAGGTCCACCTGATTCGCTTGGTTGTTTTTCAAAAACCCTTCAGGATTCAGAGTAATGTTTATTGTGTTTATTATGGCTGAGTTCTTTTTTGACCCAGCTGAAAATCTGAATGGGATGGTGACGCCCCTTCTTCCTCGTATCTCTGTCTCCTCTCCAACCCCAAACACTATCCCCCGTAGCTGCCACGCTGTCTCTTTGTCTGACTTTTGGATCTTGACCTGGAACCCAACCCTTTTGCCTATCGATTTTGTTTTTGACTGAGCGCCTGCGAATAAGCTGGTCCCCGCAACATGGCTTTCGTTGAGCGCTATAGAAATCTCGGAATTACGATTACGATTACCTAATTCTAAGCCAAAAACGCCCCTGGAAGCTTGGAAACTCATGTCTAGTCTGTGGACCTGAATGTCTATAAAATTAGAACATTTACATGGAACTTCGATTAGATTAAGCATGGATAGCACCTGGTTGCAACATAAGACTACTATTCCGAAGAACTTCACCCTTGAATATTCAAACTGAAATTACATCTGTCTGTGAAATCTATTAGGGGCGAGCTTGGAGCAGAGAAGGGTGGAAATCTTTAAAGGAGCAAATTGCTATAATTTAAATCAGTGACAGTTGTGAGAACAGAGCATTTGTTTTCGTTTTCTGCTTTTTGGGGTTAATTTATAGGTGAAGGTTTTGTGTCAGTTTTATGTTACAAGTGGATTGGCTTTCAATGCATTTTGAGTTGATTTTTATTTGAGCCAAAATGCATCTGCTTCAGTCTGATAAAGTCTGATATGATCTTTCTGTCCCGTCATACGAACTCACCTATGCTCCACCCCTTGCAATTTCTGCATCAGCCTTTCACTCAAAACTTAAAACATTCCTCTTTCACAGATCCTATCCTATCACCCCTTCTTCCTCTTGTCTCTCTCTCCTCTCCAACCCCCAACACCACCCCCATAGCTGCCATGCTATCTGTCCTTCGTCTGACTTTTGGATCTTGACCTGGAACCGAGTTCTTTGCCTATCGATATTGTTTTGACTGAGCGCCTGTGAATAAGCTGGACGTGGCTTTCGTTGGGCGCTGTAGAAATCTCGGAATTACGATTACAATGCTTGATCTAATCTCTGTGATTTGTTCTAATCTAGAACAGTCTGATATAATTTAAACTGATTTGTAATTATCTAATAATCTGTGCTCAAACTTAAACTATTCTAACCATAATATCTATTGTAGTCTAACAGAAGCTAATCTTGTTAGTTCTAAAATAATCTCAATGTAATCTCTAATCCCCTATGACTTCTGTAGCGCCAGAATCAGATTAAAGAGAATTAATCAACAAATGACACAGAATCAGTCGGGCAGTGACATGACTCAATTGATGACTTAGCCTCGACTTAAAATTAAACTTGAACAAAATCTCACACACCAAATTAGGGCCTGATGTGAGTTAGCAGCTTTGCCATGCCGAGAAAACATCGTTTTAAGTTAATTGAACATGTTTTATGGACTTTTAAAACAATTATTATTATTTCTGCATTTATTAAGCGATACTATATAATGACTATGCACTAACAATTGGTGCTGAGCAGTTGTGAGTGAAGGACTTGCTCAAGGTCCCTACACAGTATAGTCTCAGGGGGGGCTCGAATTGTACTTTCCTCATTATGAGTATTTACTACACTGTAACCGTCTCAAGGAGAAGCTCGAACCTGTACTCTCCTTATTACAAGCGGAGCGCTGCGTCAAGGCCTTTGATACCGTCTTCAATTTCAACTTAAATGATTAGGGAAGGGATCTGCGAATACCCCCCCCCGAGGTTAGTAGATCAACTGTGGCTTTAATCCCTGGGTGTTTATGTCAAGAAGTTCTTCTCAGGTTGCTGAGTTCTCTGAGTGCCTTGAAGGAAAATGTCTTTGAGTCTGATCATTTAGTTGGAAATTTATGTCTTTTTCTGAACAGTGCAACAGAGATTGCATGTATAGAGATTCATGTTTGGCAAGGCTGTCTATCTGATATCTTCTCTTGTAATAGCAATAATAACAACAGCAACAATAATAATGATTGTAATAGTAGTAGTAGTTGTTGTAGTAGTAGTAGTAGTCATGATAGTAGTAGTAATAGCAGTGGAAGTAGCTATAGCAATAATCATAATAACAATACTAATACTACTACTACTAATAGTAATATTGATGCAATTTATATAGAACTATAGCACGACCGAGGCTGAGAAAAAGGGCGCTGTACTTGAGTTCTGAAATCAGTGATAGTAATATGATATATCCTAGAAAGAGTCATTCAGAAATGTCCTTGACCGAGTGTAGACTTGGGTCCTACGGATGTTTGGCAAGAACGACGAAAGAGTAAATAGCGAAATTGAAGCATTAAGGAAACTAATTGAGATCATTTACTAGGAACTGCTGTGCGGTAATTACACGTTCAGCTTGTGCCTGCTTTTTTTGTGAAACTGATAATATAATACAAGGCAGAGGAGGATGGTTTGGGTCATTTCACCATTTCCTATTTGCGATTTTTAGTCTTGTGAAAAAGGAGTTGAATACTCAGAATATTGCATTTAATTTTAATCTCGGGCTAGCACGGTCCGTGCGCGGAGTCCTTAAATGGCGTGGCTCCCATTCAAACGGGCAGCGGTGGTGAAGGATCTCACCCGATTAATTCATAGAAAAAATAATCAGGGTCGAGATCATACGGTCGCCATAGAAAAACGTGTACTTTTACATTTACTTTTACAAATATGAAGTTGTGATTAGACACCTTTAAATCGCATTTTACCGAAGCTATAAATCTCTAGCTAGCACAGAACTCCGCCACTGCCTTGTTTGTTGGTAGTGCCAGTCCCAAGCCTGGATAAAGGAGGAGGGCAACGGCAACGGCCTTTGATGCCATAAGCTGTCGTTAAACTATGGAACTACTGCTACGTACCCGGGGATCTTAAATGGCGTGGGCCCCATTCAAACGGGCGGCGGTGGTGAAGGATCTCACCCGATAAATTCATTTGAAAAATGAGGGTCGAGTCAATACGGTCGGACGCTATAGAAAACCGTGTACATTTACATTTAGACGTCATTCTAGGTCTGGTTGCTGGCTGTTTCGAAATTGTTGTATGTCCGAGGATGAAGAGAGTTTATTTGTTTTAATGATCGAGTGATTGCAGGAACAGTCTTACATATAATGTCTGAAAACATCAGACACTGATGTTTGCAGAGTGCTTACAGACATCGACTGTCTATAGTAATAAAGAACATTCAATGTGGCCTACACCTTAAAATGTCTGGTCAATACCAGAAGGTACTTAGAACTACAGTCAGTGAGGAATACAATATTATACTTGTTTCAGTACTTGCACTAGTATCTGTAGTAGTATCTGTCTGTCTGTCTGTCTCTCTCTCTCTCTCCCCTTTGAACATATCTCACTAATGCAGTGTTTCTACTGCTCAGAAAACGAGCAGTGTAGAATGTTGTGCCAACAGAATTTCCGGTAAATGTTACGAAATAGATCTGTATCTTCTTCTGGCCAGGTACACTTCACAGAACCTTTTGTCAGCTCTTTGAAAATGTTCTCTTTCAAGCATAGTCTGGTCAGAATGTGCCTCTGAGTCATTATCTTGAAGTAGTGCTATATAAATATATAGATCCCTAACGATAGTTCATTATTTTGTATTAATTTACTTTGTAGTGTTGATTAAACATTTTTCGATGTATCTTCGGGCTAATTGGCAGAGTTGTGTAAATATTCAAGTCGTTTATTTGTAATACCAACACTAAAGCCAAACTGTTGCTATCCTCAGATGTGACCAAACACTTGAAGCAGAGTTGCTCAAAAGCAAAATTCTGTGTAATAAGGACTGCCTTTGACCCAAAGTAGGTAGCTAGAATCGTCTACCACAAAAGGCCCAACTTTCAAACTCGCAATCGTCTTTTAAAGCACTTGTTAATACTGACAGGTGGGGGGGACGTGGTGATGTTGTCGGTGCCCTGCAACCGGAGGATCACGGGTTCGAATCTACCTCAAGCCACTGCATAGCGACCTTGGACAAGTTGCTCCCCCACAGTTGTCTGAGGAAGGCAACAGGAAACCAGCTCACTCATCTCGTCCTGGGTTGTACCAATGGACCTGCCTTTGGGAAGAGAACTCATCATCATCATCAGCAACTTCAGCATCATCATCATCACCATCATCATCATTCATCACCATCATCATCATCATCATCATCATCATCACCTTCATCAGCATCATCTGCATCATCAGCATCATCATCGTCATCATCGTCATCATCATCATCAATACTGACTATTTTACCCTGGCCTTTCCATGACTCCATCTTGGCCCCTAAGGAGCATACATCTACGCCTCGGATTCAGATTTACTGACATTGCACATGTAATAATGGCTTTAAATAAATAAATAACAAATAAATAGATGCATTTTAATTTTGGAATAAAATGGAAATTAACGGAATTTATGGTACAAATGACAGTTGAAGCAACAATGGA
This sequence comes from Norana najaformis, assembly GCA_964023275.1. Taxonomy (NCBI): domain Eukaryota; kingdom Metazoa; phylum Annelida; class Clitellata; order Crassiclitellata; family Hormogastridae; genus Norana; species Norana najaformis. The sequence continues at coordinate 21,783,010 of OZ029927.1, forward strand.
AATATTTTTTGGCTTTATCTTCGACTTTATTTGCAGAAATCTGTTCTGGTGGAATGATTTATGGGTTTTATTATAATCCAAATCGTGATGTTCATGCAATTTTTTTGTGGGGAAGAAAGATATAATTGCAAAAATGTATGAGAAAATGCTTTTATTTAATGAGATACTTATTCGTAAATATATATATATATATGTGGGGGCATGACTGATGTTGTGCGAAAGATAGACGGACGGACGGACGGACACACTAAGCAGGACAGACAGACAGACACACACACACACACACAGACGAACAGAGCTAGCTGTTTATCATAATTGTTAAAAATCGAACTTCAGTGCAGTCTATGGAAGAAATGATTTTTGTATCTGCTGCTCAGATATCTCTGTTGCCTTAAGTAAGAGAAAGACAGACACACAGACATATACAGACAGACATACAGACAGATAGATACAAATAGACAGAAAGGAGAGAGAGCAGAGAGGAGAAAGGGAGACACAGACAGAGATAACATGAAGAGACAGACAGACAGACAGACGACAGACAGACAGAGGGTGATGGAGATGGATGGAGAGACAGAACAGAGAGACAAAGGGCAGAGAGAGATAGAGGAAGAGATAGAGACAGAGACAGAGAGACCGACAGCGACAGAGACAGAGAAAGAAAGACAGAGATCTGAATGATTTATGCTACACTTGCAGCCAGACCTCTCAATTGTCTCTTTTTATTGAAAGCAATTGCAGTTTTTCCAGCGACCTACTCGGCACCAGTCCAAGAAAGTCTACTTTTAGGTGTTGGCACTTCACTTCTGGAATCCTTGGTATGTCAGCTGCATTAAAACCCGCAAGGGAAGCCACGCGTTCGATTACTTAGCAGCGCTTGCAACATTTCTTGGCTAATTGCCCCCAAAAGGTGACATATATAAATTTTCCTAAAACCCTTGCAGTATGTACAAACAGTAGTGTGATGTACGGCAGCAGTTTGAACAGAATGTTACTTCTACACAATAAATTTATACATTTGTACAAAATAAATCACAGGTTCCTTTGAAGTAGCATAAACATTCCTCTTTCACAGATCCTATCCTGACACCCCTTCATCCTCTTACCCTTTCTCATCTCCAACCCGGAACACACCCCTGTAGCTCCACTTGGTTCTTTATTGTTCTTTGTTTCTGTTTCACATGGTTCTTTATTGTTCCTTGTTTCTGTTCCACTTGGTTCTTTGTTGTTCCTTGTTTCTGTTCCACATGGTTCTTTATTGTTCCTTGTTTCTGTTCCACATGGTTCTTTATTGTTCCTTGTTTCTGTTCCACGTGGTTCTTTGTTGTTCCTTGTTTCTGTTCCACGTGGTTCTTTATTGTTCCTTGTTTCTGTTCCACATGGTTCTTTATTGTTCCTTGTTTCTGTTCCACGTGGTTCTTTATTGTTCCTTGTTTCTGTTCCACATGGTTCTTTATTGCTCCTTGTTTCTGTTCCACATGGTTCTTTATTGTTCCTTGTTTCTGTTCCACATGGTTCTTTATTGCTTCTTTTTTTATCCCATAATTGCTTGTTCCTTGTTGCTTTTCCATGTGGTTCTGTATTATTTCTTTGATTGTCTTTCTATGTCATCTTAGGTTTTCCCAAACAAGGAATCCCAGAGTTGTGCTGTGGGTGATCTTTTCTAGGCCACCTCCACTCGACGGTTTTTATGGCACCTCTGATAAAGTTAATCAGCAAATATACAAAGTTTAATTATGTTCTTTAACGATTATCAAAACAAAAAATCCGGATGTCTCTCGCCATAGTCAAACACAAACTATATATCTCTGTAAGATTATTAACCCCTGCCCTCTAACGAACAAACTAAGAAGTCCGTTACTGCTACTGCCATCTATTGAATAACAGTTCAATGATAGTCGTCATAATGTTTAACAACCTCAAAGGTTCCGTTCTGTGCATTTGCGACTGTGATTAAGGTCATTAATGCAGACTTGGAGTGGAGCTGTGGCAGATTGATTACACGTTTGCCCTTCATCTCTACATCCACGGGTTCAGTCCCGGGGGCATATGTGAAGGTGACGAATTGTCAGTTCTTTCAGGAAAGGGTTGTTATATTTCTGCAATCGTGTTGGCGCGGCGTCCAAAATCTCCTCCCACCCATCATAAAAACTCATCGATGCTCCACCGCTTGCAATTTCTGCTTCGGCCTTTCACTTAAATCTGAAAACATTCCTCTTTCATAGATCCTATCCTGACACCCCTTCTTCCTCTTATCTCTCTCTCCTCTCCAACCCCAAACACCACCCCCGTAGCTGCCACGCTGTCTCTCGGGTTGACTTTTGGATCTTGACCTGGAACCGAACCCTTTTGCCTATCGATTTTGTTTTGAATGAGCGCCTGTGGATAAGCTGGTCCCCGCGACGTGGCTTTCGTTGGGCGCTGTAGAAATCTGGGAATTACGATTTCGATTACGATTGACTATTTGTGATGCATTATCACACCTACGAATAATGCATGGATGTATGTATGTGTCTTATCAGACCTAGGAATAATTCATGAATGTATGTATGTGTCTTATCAGACCTACGAATAATGCATGGATGTATGTATGTGTTTTATCAGACCTACGAATAATGCATGGATGTATGTATGTGTCTTATCAGACCTACGAATAATGCGCGGATGTATGTATGTGTCTTATCAGACCTAGGGATAATTCATGTATGTATATGTCTTATCAGACCTACGAATAATTCATGGATATATACATATATATATATATATATATCTGGCTATTTATATTGAACCGTTAAAAGGTCTCAGGAACTCGACCATGTTAATTTGTTGAACACTTATGATGGTGGTGGTGGTGGTGGTGATGATGATGATGATGATGACGACGACGATGATGATACTAGTAGTGTGTGTGAATTGGTGATTCTAGTAGCAAGGTATGTTCGTCTCAAGACATTTATATAGCGCCTAGAAGTACCGCTCAAAATCGCCGTAGTCTGCACGCGAGCAGCGGTGAGCAGTGAGCAAGAGCAACATAATCGTGAGACGAGTTCAGCCGGCGATCGAGATAGCTAGATGGCGCTTTGCTCTGAGTCATTTCGCCCTCTGTCGGCGAAATTATTTCGCGAAGGCCTCGTCGTTTGCATATCCGTCATCGGAGTGCACCTGTGCGTGTGTGTTCGTGCGTGCGTGCGTGTGTGTGAGGGGTAGGTGGAGGGTGTTGCGTGTCATGAATATTCATGTTGTCTGACGGATTGCACTGCCGCGACATCTGTTGTCGTTCGTTCGGTGGGGCATCCGAGTACGAGCCGAGCACTTTTTCACTTCTAATGATCGAGTGATTGCAGGGCGCTGGGTCTCTTGTGCGTCTTGGCTGAAAAGAGCAGACACTGATGTGGGCAGAATTCTTGACTGTCTATGGCGATGAAGCACATTCGCTGTGGGGTGCACTCTTACAAATGTCTGGACACTGCAGATACTAGCCAGAATGCTTACGTATGTATGTATGTATATGTGTGTGTCTGTCTGTCTGTATGTATGAATGTATGTGTGTATGTATGTATGTAATGAGTGTATGTATGTATGTCTGTTTGTAGGTATATATTTATGAATTGTATGTATGTATGTATGTATGTATCTATGTACCTGTATATCTATGTAATGTTTCTATCAGTAGGTAATGTATGTATGTATGTATCTATGTAATGTATCTATCAGTAGGTAATGTATGTATGTATATATGTATCTATGTAATGTATGTTGCATGTATTTATGAATGTAATGTATGGATGTATATATATAAATGTATATGTGTACATATGTATGTATGTGTGTATGTATGTATGTATTTAGGAGTGTATGTATTTAAGTATCTACTTAATACTGAGCTTTTTAAGTGCCTATGAAAAGCGCTGCCTGTGATGATAGCCTTAGTGATTAAAGTTCATTAAGAACAAAGAGTTCATGAACTCGCAAACAGAGCTCTGACAGTGATCATACAAATCGCCTGCATAGTAGTAAAGCACACTTATTGTGGCCTACATTCTTAAATCTCTGGAAACACCAGACACTAGTTAACGCAGCCAGAATACCCAACACCACTGTCTAGTAACAAGTCGCAGTAATGTGGTCTATAGCCAGATATTTCTGTGGCCTTTTGAAGTAGACAGGACTGTCGAGCACCACGTGACAGTGAATGTAATTCTATACTAGACAGTTCATATCGGGGTTAGAGCCTCTCAGATGGTTGATGTTTAAGGACCTTGGGCAAGTCCTTCACTCAGCTGCTCAGCGCCATCGATTGATGCTTAGTCATAAAATGTAAAATGTAAATGTTTTTCTATAGCGACCGTATGGCCTCAACCCTGCTCATTTTTTATGAATTTATCAGGTGAGATCTGTAACCACTGCTGCCCATTTGAATGGGCCCCACGCCACCTAAGGTCCTTGTGTTGGGACCGTTCTAGCTCGAAATTTATAGCTTCATTAAAATATGATTTAAAGGTGTCGAAGCAAAACCTAATAATATTTGTAAAATGTAAATTTACACGTTTTTCTATAGCGACCGTATGGCCTCGACCCTGCTCATTTTCAATGAATTCATCAGGTGAGATCCTTCACCACCGCTGCCTGTTTGAACGGGCGCCACGCCGTTTCAGGTCCTCGTGTCCGGACCTTTTAATAGTGGCGCTTAATAAATGCAGAAATAATGAGATAATAAATAATAATAGTCTTTGCTCTGCGCAGGCTTTGCGTTGTTACAGTCGACTTGTTTTTGATTGGTCGGAATCCGAGTGCAGGCGCGAGCACACACACACCCCAACACGCGCCCCGGACGGTCGTGACCTAGCACCGGGTGAACCTGGGCTGTTAATTCAAATGTTTTTTAAGCTCTTCGCTGTGGTTTGCCGTCGTTCTCGCTGAGCCGACGGTGCTTTGCTACTCGGATTCAGCCGGCTGCGGTCGGCTGCTGCTCGGGTCAAGGACTGCCTGGTTGTGTGTGTATGCTTCTGTCTTCTTGGTTGTTTCGCTGTGTCTGTGGTTGTGTGTGTGTGGGTGTGTCTGTGTGAGCAGCTGTAGACGTCTCCATGTGTATGTAAACATGTTTCTCTCTCTCTCTCGCTCTCCTTCTCTCACTCTGTGTCTGTCGGTCTCTGTCTCTCTCTCTGTGTGCGTGTGTTTGCTTGCGCGTGTGTGTATACATGGCTGTGTATGTGTGAAAATGCTTGCTTATGAGAAGTCTGCCTGTATGTCTCTCTGTTTTGTCTGTATGCGTGTCTCTGTCTGTCTGTGTGTGTGTGTGTCTGTCTGTTTGTCTACATCAGTGTGTGGGTTTGCTTATGTCTGTGTGTCTGGCTGGTCAGGGCCTAAGCGAAACTGCAGCATCTGCGTTAGTCAGGGCGTCGAAAGCACTCTAGATCGGCGGCGTATCGGGCGAATGGTGGTTTAGGATGTCCTAGGATATTGGAAGCGATGGAAATTGCAAGCGATCTGTGAAAGCCGTCGAAAAACTGGCGTCGTCGTTTTTTAAAATGAGTAATTTATGCTTTGCTTTGGATTTGGTTACGGGCGGCGGTTTGGCGTTTGCCAGCCAGCAGACGAGTGCTTGTTTCATCTTTTTATGGCTTACTGGTGGTTGTTTGACTTGTCTGGCAAGTCTTTCGGTTTGCAGGGACCCTGTTTTTCTGTGGAAAGACTCGAGTGTTTTCTGTGGAAGGGCTCCTGTTTTTGTGCGGAATTACTTAATGTTTTGCGTGAAAGACGAGACATTTTTCATGGAAGGACTTCGTGTTTTTCATGTGCATGCAGCCTATTTCCACCCTTAGTTCTTTCATTGTCTCATACAGACACTCACGCACACACACATACACACACACGCACACGCATGCATTAGTTAACTTTTTTAAATGAGGAAATGGAATCTCTTAGGACGGATCACACAATCTCCTTATGAATGCTTTACTGATTGGTAACTAGTGTTTGATGGCATCGTACAGCTGGCTGCAAAATCCTTATACAGTGCCTTGCAAAGGTTATGTTGAAGGAGTCCCATGTAACCTTGTCTTCTTTACAAGGAGTCCGCGTCTTCTGTAGTGGGGCTTTGTTTTTTTTGTGGAAGGGCGTATGGCCTGCGATGATGCACTGGCTAGGGCATTGAGATTCATCCGTTGTCGGCTCAAGGGCCTAAGAAAAGGAAATGAGCGCCGCCCGTATGTTCCTCATGAGGCATGGATGCTTTACTTACTTTGTGTTTTCTGTGTGGGACTTGTTTTCTGTTGAAGGACTCCATGTTTTTTATGGAAGGACTCTATGTTTTCTGTGGAAGGGACTCTATATTTTCCATGGAAAACTTTACATTTGCCATGAAGGAGTCAAAGGACTTCATGGAGGTAGAGCTGTAAAATCACATGGGCAAGGAGGCATGCCCTTGGGAGTTTCTTAGAAGAGTTTCATAGAATTTACATCTGGTTAATTAGTTTGCATCTATTAAGAACCTCCACAAGGCACTGCATGGCAAATAGAGAGTTCCTTCCACAGAAAACATAGAGTCCTTCCACAGAAAACATTGAGTCCTTCCACAGAAAACATTGAGTCCTTCCACAGAAAATATTGAGTCCTTCAACCGAAAACAAGTCCCACCACAGAGGAAGCCAGCTGTGTGATGCCATCAAACACTAGTTACCAACCAGAAAAGCATCCATAAGAAGAATATGTCCTAGCAGATTCCTTTTCCTTGTTTAAAATTTTAACGCATGTGTGTGCTTGCATGTGTGCTTGTATGTGTGTGCGTGCTTGTATGTGTGTGTGTGATTGTATGTGTGTGTGATTGTATGTTTCTTATGTACTTTTGTGCTTTTGTATGGACCAATGAAAGGACTAAGGGTGGAAAGAGGTTACCCAGACAGGCACCGTTTGTTGACTGACATTCGTCGAGGCTTTACACTTAACCGGTGGTCCAAACAAGTGGTGACACCGTTCTTCGAAGTAGCTACAGACGGGTAAAAACCCCGGGGATTTATTCTCTCCTTATGAATCTGGTATTTCCCGTTCTTTGGGGGCGTATTGGCGAGTTGCGCTTACTGTTGTTCGTTGATGTGTTCGGCGTTCGAAACCCGTTGCGTGAAATGGAAAATTCTGTGTCGGGCAAAGCAAACGGTAAGGGCAGTTTTTTTTATTTGTTGAATTGCTGTGGCTGTAGTTGTTCAACAGCTGCAAAGCCGACATCTGAAGATTATTGCTGTCGTTAGTTATCAGTTAATGCAATTACCATGCACTCCGCAGTTAATTGCTAATCCAGAGGTGGTGAATAGTCATATGTTGCAAATCTAAAACCTATGCCTTTCAGGCGAATCTGCAACTAATAGTCAGTATTTGCTAAGTGGTAAAACTTAAAATGCGTGAAACACTATGTATATCGTCAATTTTTTAATCAAGAACACATTCAGGTGATGGATGGGTTGCCTCTTTTTAACTGAGCGCATGTGGATAAGCTGGTCCGCGTGACGCGCTTTCGTTGGGCGCTATAGAAATCTCGGAATTATGATTACGATTACGATTTTAGGTGGCGGATCTCATAGTTCAGGTGATGGATCTAAAATCAGTGGTGCCGGAACTTGGATGTGGCTGATTTAACCAATTACCTTACCTTACTTTACCCGTCTGAGTCGTGGATGGATCTGTGCATCTGTCTTTGTGCCTGTCTTTGTGTCTCTCTTTCTGTACTCTTTCACTCACTCTATCCCTCTCTGTCGGCCTCTTTTTCTCTGACTCGTTATCAGTTGCCATTTGTTAGGAAGTCTCTTTCTGCTGTTGTTTCAGACCGTCTGGCCTTATCTCTTAGCCAGCCAACACTGGCAAGTCTTTTCGTTACCCTCTTTGTCAAGACTTGTCTCTCAACCAGCCAGTTCCTCCATTTTACCTTTGTTGAATATCCCCTGGTGTTCCTCCTAAGCAGCACGGCTGTGTGGCCATGAAGCTATTGTGTGGTTTTGCTTTCTGCAAAATATGGCCAACAATGTACATTAATCCCAAAAAATCTTTCCCTTTCTGAAAAGTTCTGAAACTCGCTGAATTTTCAGCTGAAACGAGATGCTGGTCCTGTTCTACCTCTGTTAGGACTCGGTGAAGAATCAGCTGTCATCTAGTGTCTGATTTTTTGGCATAACAGTTTTGCTTTTTATTTTACAGTTTCTGCTTGTTCTGTGGTTACTTGTCTTTGTCTGTCTGCCTTCTGTCAGCTTCTGTGTATCTCTGTTTGTCAGATCATCAGAAGACGACAGACATCGGGGATTCGAGTGATATACTCTTGAGAAAGAGGGTGACGAAAAGACTTGCCCGTGTTGGCTGGCTGAGAGACAAGGGCAGACGGTCTGAAACAACAGTAGAAAGATACCTCCTAACAAATGGCAAGTGATGACGAGTCGGAGAAAAAGAGGCCGACGGAGATCGGAGAAGAGGGACAGAGACAGTGAGAAAGACAGACACGCACACCCATGCAGGCACAAAGACATCCACAGATTGGCAGGACAATTACACAGACATAGCCAAAAAAAACAGATAAATGGATGGATGCGTGGATGCATGCATTGATAGGTGGACGAAGGAATGGAGGCAGAAAGAGTTGTAGATATTTATTAGGCGCCACTGTATAATGACTTAGCATCGATCGATGGCGCCGAGCAATTGTGAGTGAAGGACTTGCTCAAGGTCCCTACACAGTAACCGTCTCAGAGGAGGAGGCTCGAACCCGTACTCTGCGCTTTACAAGCCGAGCGCTCTATCCAATATGCTACCGTACCCCACCAATAAAGACCTGATAGAGTCAGTTAATAATAATAATAATAATATAAAGACGATTTATGTAGCGCCGTCGCTGGGCCGAGACTGAAGTAAAGAAAGGGTGTTCTGCGTGAGTTCAGATCAACGACAGTCCAACGATATTTTTAAAAAGATAGTCTTGAGCCATTAGTTAGAGACTGTGCTTTCCTCACATGGTTAAGAAGACGGTTCCACGCGGTGTCTTGGATCCAGGAACTGATAAGGAACATCATCTCGAGACACAGACAACGACTGATTGAGGCAGACAGATACAGCTTTAGATACCCGCAGCTGATATCAGACCAGGTTAAATGACGAAGTAGTTCGCCGACTGCGAGGATATTCCTCGGCGACGGATGGATGTGGAAAATGCCAGTTCAGCAGCACCTGAAGCTGCCCATACAGGATGTAACGTATGTATCTATGAACGTATTTATGTAAACAGTTTGGTTTAAAAGTCCTGTTTTACTGTTTCAGACGGCACCGGCAGAACGCATTAGCCAGTCCATTGATGGATGGATATCGTTTGATGAGTGGTAGGTCTACATCCCCTCGAGGGATCGCATCATCCATCCCAAAAACCAACGGCAGCAGCTGTGCAGCTTCTGTCTCCCATCCCACGTATGCGGATCCTTCCCCTCTGTAGGGATCAGACGCTCTGACCAGCGAATGATTCTGTCAATCGGCTTTAAATCAGTCAGCCGCTGTAAGCGCTTTCTCAAATCAGTCAGCCGCTGTAAGCGCTTTCTTCTCAGCAATGCGATGGCTCTAAGCGCAGATTGAAGCAGATGAGATTTTTTCTACTTGTGCGTCAGTCAGTGACTGGAACGATTTGCAGACTCTCGAGCGTTGTTAAGGTCTCTTGTCGTCTCGCTGTCTGATCATGTCGGCTGGCAGCGGTGGGTTTCGCCTTCTCGGTTTTGTGTGGCTCCCATATCTACTGATAGTTTTCGACCCCTCTTTTCGTTTCCCCGGCTCTTTTGCAAATTTTTTAAGTCTTTCGCTCAAAACTGAAAACACTCCTCTTCCACGAATCCTATCCTGATTCTTCCTTTTCCCTTATCTCACTTTCTGGTTCAATTCCAAACACCATCCACCGTAGCCGTTTGACTGTTTGCCTGGCTGAGTCTTGGACCTTGACCTGGAACCGAACCCTTCCTGCCTATCAATTTTGTTTTGGCTGAGCGCCTGTGAATAAGCTGGTTCCAGTGACTTAGCTTAGGTTGGGAGCTGTATAAATCTCGAGCTTACGATTACGATTATGACCTTTACCTCGCTCTCAAGATTATGGACTCTGTTGTCACTTAAGAGCGACCCTCGCCTGGTGCCAAGTGATCTATGATAACGGCGCTATAGAAGTCCAGATTTGATTGGATGAGCCCGCTGAGAAAAGCCCCATGTGCGAGATTTTTCATGTCACTGATGCAGTGACTGAATATATCCTATTCAGGCTTCTGGCTGGGCAGATTGAAGGACGGTGGTGATTTATGGGAAAGAGTTCGTTACAATCCTGTTCGGTAGGCTATTAATAACTATGGCCTTACTGACTGGTGTTTTATTGTTTATTGCGGAACTTGCTTATACCCACCGTGTCAACCGTGTCATTGGCCATTAGGTCAGGCGTAGCTAATTCATTATTTAAGGGATTGCAAGGACCGTAATGATGATGGTGATGATGATGACGACGACGATGATGATGATAATGAGCATCCACGTCATCATCATCTTGTCATCTTTGTCATCATCAGCATCGTCACCAAAGTTCACTCGAAAATTCATTGCATGGGTTCAGTGAACTTGCCGCGTTGATTAAGATTTGCTGGACGACAAACGTAAGTTTACACCAAGTTTAGGGGGTTTAAGAAGTAAAGTAAAGTATCCCATATCACACAAGTGAGACGTAGGGGAGGCACTCATCTCCTTTTTTGGCCCTTGAGCCGGCAATAGACGAATCCCAGTGTCCCGGACTTGCGAGACTTGCCGTTTACTTCCCAGCTTATTCCGGTACCAAATTCTACTGCTTGGTGACGAAGGCACTGTGTGAGCAAACAGCTTGCCCAGGGTCGTTACACGGAGTCGAAACCGCAGTCGCATGATCGATCATTGACCAGAAGCGTTACCGATAGACCACCGTGTTGCACTTACTGGGATTATTGCCTTGTGAATCTGCTACTGACCACCAAAATCACTATTGCCTCTGCCGCCACCACCAACAATCACATGATAGCAATATTGCCATCATATTGGCAAGCTTAATATTGCGCCTCTGCGAATGGCATTCAGAAGCAGAGGCAATAACAGTAAATGTGGGTCGTTGGAGCTGATAGTCCCATCGCAACATATCTGTTCGTTTCCATATGATAGATGCTCACTTTCGATTTCTGCCCGCAAATGCACAGTGGAAATCGATTGCATGATCATTTGCCTTTTATAAAAAAAACTCCCACCAGATTCACGACAATAATTATATGACCCATCACACGAACTCACCAATACTTCATTCACCTCGTGCAATTTCTGTGCAGATCTTTGGCCCAAAACTGAAAACACTCCTCTTCCACAAATCACATCCGGATTCTTTCTGCTCTTTTTCTCTCCGGTTCAATTCCGAACACCATCCACCGTAGCCGTCTGACCGTCTGCCTGCCTGACTCTGATCTTGATCTGTAACCAAACCCTTCTTGCCTGTCGATTTGATTTTGACTGAGCGGCCGTGAATAAGCTGGTTTCCGCGACTTGGCTTTCGTTGAGCGCTGTAGAAATCTCGAGTTTACGATTACGTGTCTTGGATTTGGTTTGCGTTCTGATAGCAGAAGCGCAAAAACGATCAGACGAAATCTGAGTTAAGTTCAGCTCCACAGACATGCTGATGTACCACATTCACCACTGGGCTTCAGGTCGACCAGTTTTAACCGGCTTTTGTTGTTAGATGTATCGGATTCGGTTCGGATGGGCGTTGAACATTTGCAATGCAGAGATGGCTTTCTGGCTGAATCCCACACTTTCTGACGGAGCGAGAGAACTGTTATATATTGGAAATTTTGAATCATGTTTTGAAACTGTACTTGCAGCTGCTGAGCGATATTTAATGGAGAAGGTAATGTAAAAGTAAAATAATTACGCATTTGCTTCAAGCTTTTGACGTGTGCTATAGTCTGTTGGTTGGTATGCCATGTCTACGCAGAGGTTGGGAGTCCACTATCCTACCTCACTGTCCTATCCTGACATCCCTTCTTCCTCTTATCTCTCTCTCTCTCTCTCTCTCTCTCTCTCTCTCTCTCTCTCTCTCTCTCTCTCTCTCTCTCTCACTCTGTTCTCTCTCTCTCTCTCTCTCTCTCTCTCTCTCTGCTCCAATCCCAAACACAACCCACCGTAGCTACCACGCTGTCTCTCTGCCTGACTTTTGGATCTTGACCTGGAACCGAACCCTTTTGCCTATCGATTTTGTTTAACTGAGCGCCTGTAAATAAGCTGTTTGCCGCGACTTGGCTTTCGTTGGGCGCTGTAGAAATCTCGAACTTACGATTAAGATTGGGATGAAGAAGGCAACGTCGATCCAACAACAGCGAAGCATTTCTTTGTGGTTTTCACTACGTCCTTTATCTGTTGATAATCGTAATCGTAATCTTGAGATTTCTACAGCGCCCAACGAAAGCTGAGTAGCGGGAACCAGCTTATTCACAGGTGTTCAGACAAAACAAAAGCGATAGGCAAAAGGGTTCGGTTCCAAGAGTCGGGCAGACAGTCGGACGGCTACGGTGGATGGTATTTGAAATTGAAGCCAGAAGAAAGATTATATAAGGGGAAGAGGAAGACTCACGATAAGATTTTTGGAAAAGAAATGTTTCAGTCTTGAGTGAAAGACCTGCGCAGAAACTGAAAGAGGTGAAGTGTTGGTGAGTTCGTAAGATGGATCAGATAATTGTCGTAATTCTGGCGGGAGTTTATTCCAGAGGGGTGGGGCAGCTATGGCTATGGAATTGTTAGTTATTTTCATCTGATGCGTTGTTGGGATTCTGGGATTTGAACCTCAGACGCAGAGCCGAATGGTCAACACGTTAACAGTCTGCCACTAATCCACCATTGGGATTCAGCGTCGTTGTTTTTCCAGCTTTGCGCTCACGCTGAACTTTGACCCATGCGAGTCCCAAGGGCGCGAACGTGATGTGATCTGTGTGTGCAATGGTTATAGCTCCATAGATTTCTTGCCAATTGCACTGATTTTCCAGATTGCGGGCAACTTGACCTGGAACCGAATCTGACCTTACCCGCCTATCGATTTTGTTTTGACTGAGCACCCGTGAATAAGCCGGTTTATCATGAAATAGCCTTATTTTGGTGCTGTAGAAATCTCCAGATTATGATTTTGATTCTGATCATGAAGGGAAAATGACTAATTTAGATAATACCTGCCTGAAGACAATGCCATTGTTGCTTTTAGCTTCACTTTTTCTCAGTCAGTTGCAGTTCCTACCTCTCTGACTTATTTGTCTAATTTGCATGCGTAATTATGCTTATGCAGATGAGTAACGGGTTATTAAGTACGCAACTAAATTATTCATTACTCGTTAGTCATTACTAGCGACGTTTATGCAAATTCTAAAAGGGAGGCTGCCAAGTCAAGCAAGTTGAGCAAGTAAACTACTCACTGCATCGAGTACGAATATAGCGAGATTATGCAAATTCTGAGAAAGGCGGCCATGTAGCAAAGTCATGGAACAGTTACTGCATTGCGTGACGAGTTGCTAAGTGGTTGACTGATCAGCTTTTAGAACGAAGTGTGTGGGCTCTGTTCTTCCTCGTGATGCAGATGAAACAGATCCTCGTCTTGCCTTTAACCCTGTGCGTTTGCTTTGTGCATACGGAGGCGCGTTTTAAGAAACGTAATACGTACAATGTTTGTACGTCTGGCTCCAGGCACTTAATATAGCGCCTTTTAAATACCTTTCAGCTGTAATTGCAATTGTTTCAAAACACTAAGTATAGCACATTTTTTAGTACATCTAAACTGTAATTGTAATAATTGTAATAGTTTAATATAGAGGCTTTTATTACGTCTCATTTGGAATTGTTTGGACGCTTAATATAGCGCCTTTTTTACGTCTCATTTGTAAATGTTATTGCAATTATTGCTTCAAGACAGTATTGTAGCACTTTTTATGTAGATGTGAAAGGGTAATGTAATGTAATGTTTACAGTTGGTGAACCTTGTGACTTAGTTTTAAATTGAAGAAGAGGAAGAAAGGAAGAACAGTTCCATAAGCTAGCCACGAGAGATAGCCATGGGTACGAAGTGTTAGCGACTGCATGTTTCTTGGCCTCGGCATATGAGGGCGGGGTGGCCTGCCCTGTTCCTCGTCGCCTGGTCTTCTCACTGACGTTATACGTTCAGCTGAGTTGACTAGAGGCATCACATGGAGCCTTTCTCTAGAAACAAACACCGTATACTGTACTAAATTCGTTTCTGTTTTTCTATTTATATATCATAATGTTAAACAAAGTTAAATATAACAATGAAACTAAAAACAGGTTAAGTTTATGTCTACCACAAAAGGCCCGATTTGCAAACTCGCTATCATCTTTTAAATCACTTGTTAAGACTCACTGCTTCATCCTGGCTTTTGCATGACTCCATCTTGGCCCCTAGCAAACACATCCGCGCCTCGGATTCAGGTGTACTGACGCTGCGCGCGTTACAAGTGCTTTAAATAAATAAATAAAATAAATAAATAAATGTCAACGAATCATTGGTTGTTTCTTTTAGGTTCTCCTGTCGGCTGGCTGGATTATAATTCAACTCATTTGAACGCAGATGAAAGATGGAAGAGGTTTTCGGTCTGCGTTATTGCCTGTCGCTGCTCGGCCTCGGCTGATTGAAGGATGGATTTCCAGCTGAGGTAGTAGGTTGTATAGTAGAGTTACACCAATTCAGGCGACTATACAACCTTCTAGCTTTGACTGGCGGTCCACAGGAGACGCGATTTTGTCATCATTCTCAGAAACTGGTGCTGCTTCGTCTGGATTCAGAAGCCGATCAAACACCGCAGCCAGTCCTCTTTCGTAGCTGCGTCTTCTACATTCATGTCTCCTAATAGTAATCGTAAACTCGAGGTTTCTACAGCGCACAGTGAAAGCTTAGTCGCGGGATCCAGCTTATTCACAGGCGCTCAGTCAAAACAAAATCGATAGGCAAAAGGGTTTGGTTCCACGTGGGTCGGGCAGGCAGGCGGGCGGGCAGGCAGACAGACAGACGGAGACAGACAGACGGAGACAGACAGACAGACGGAGACAGACAGACAGACGGCCACGGTGGATGGTAGTTCAGAATAGAAACTCCTCATAAGCCAGTTCCTTGGGTTGAAGCATCTTTTGGCAGAAACCCCAGATTCAATCCGACAAAGGGATGTCCAGTGGCGGCTCCAGGATTGCTTGCGTGGGGGAGAGCATTTCCAGAGGGCGCCACATTCTGAGAGTCCACCAGGCACCTTTCTGGTAGTACTTCCAATGTTTAATGACATCTTATGGCATGAAATGCCGTTGTCGTCGCCTTCCTCCTTTATCCAGGCTTGGGACTGGCACTACCCGAGACGGCAGAGACGGAGGGTCTGGTCTGAGGGGCGCCGGCATATAACCAAGAGGAGCGGGGGGAGGGCGAACCGCCTCCACCCCACCCCTATAGCTAAATCCGCCACTGGGGATGTCCCTTAACTTCTTTTAAACTTTTCATGCATCTGATAACTGTACAGAAACAGTTTTAAATCAAAAGGGCGAAGGTTTGATCAAACTGCAGGCACCACCAGCAGAAACAGTTTGTAATTGTAATTGTTGAGATTTATAAAGCGCCTCTTAGAGGATAAACTCAACAGAGGTGCTTCCGAGCCAAAAAAGTAAAATCACTGTCAAGCAGTAGTCTTCAGGCGCCTGCGGAACACTTAGAGAGGGAGAGAAAGGAGCTCAAGTCGCAATTCTCGAGGGAGACGATTCCAGCAAGTGGGACGAACGTAGGCAAAGCTTCTGGACTGGGCCGCAGCTTGGATGTTTGAAGTGGAAATGGAAATCTGTAAACCACTCCTCTGTCCCTGAGACCATAACCTGTCATCGACTGATATTACGGGTTATGATCTTTGGTCTAGTATGGTGGTTCCTATTCTCCATTCGAAGTCGTCTGCTTCGACATCAGCATCCGGGGTCTTGTCGGTCATCTAGATCAGCGCTTCCCAAAGTGGGTGGTACGCAGGCCCTCAGTTGCCGGTCCGCAACCATCTCCAAAAACAGATTAATGAAGAAATGGCTCCACCATATTTCTCATATAATTTAGAAAGAACTATTATATTTTTGAAAGTCATAACAAAAACACTTATTAGGCTAGCATTTTAAAGGGCAACAGAGTCTTAGAATTGGCTAAAAATGCATTTAGCACGATTTTAAAACATATCTTAGGAATTTAGGAAATTTTGGGTGCGCGAAAAAGCGGAATAATTAATAAATTGGACACCGGTCCTGCTGCAGTGGGAGAATTCCTGCCGGTCCGTGACACTGAGAAGGTTGGGAAGCGCTGATCAAGATCTTCCTGCATTTGTGTTTAACGACATCCTATGGCTGCGAGAGCCGTTGACACCGACCTTAACTTGCGCTACCTGGAGCGCCTTGACCAAGACATCTGACTGAAACGCGGCTGAGGGAATTGATTGATATAGCTTCGAACGGAAACGTATTAAAGGTGTCTAAATGGACCTTTTTATTTCGTTTCATCTGTCATTTGTCCAGAGTAGCATTCAGTGTTTAACGACATCTTACGGCTACCAGAGCCGTTTAGTCGACCTTACCTTAGCAGAACGATATAACGTGGGCTTTAGCTTAGAATTGAAGCATTTTAAAGGTGTATAAATCGAGCCTTCAGCTGCACTATCCAACTCCAGATTTGCAGTATTTGGACGACAGAAGCTGTGGATTTGTGATTTATCAGCATAAAGATGACCATGAAGACCATGCTGGGATATTATTGCCAAGATGTCGGCAGTATAAACAAAGGAAGGAATGGGTCCCAGGACTGACCCTTGTGGAATGAATGCTAGCAACAAAGCTCTCTTCTCTGACTGAAAGTTGATGATCCCTGAGGAGTATTGAGTTCTGCCCAGCATCTTGTCTCCCTTATCTTAGCCGGATAGACGTATGTATTTAGTCAAATATTTAGTATAATTTTAGTAAACTAATGTACATTTGCCTAGCAGCATTTTAGTAAATTATTGTTCAATTATTTAGCAGAATTTTGGTAAATTAATGAACACATTGGTCTAATATTTAGTAATTTTTAATGTACCCCTATAATTAAGTAAAGTCAGTTACTTATTTGAATTTTAGTAAGCTAATATTTCTTTTGAAATTTATTTATGCATTATTATAATTTGGTATTTGTTGGTATATGACTTATTATTAGCAATTCAGGCTTTGTTTTAAGCAGTTTATGTTGTAATTAATATCAATATAAACTTATTGATGGACTATATTGCTTTGTGTTCATGATGTCTGTGTTTTGCTCGTATTTGATGGGCACGGTAGCATATTGGATAGAGCGCTCGGCTTGTAATGCGGAGAGTACGGGTTCGAGCCTCCTTCGAGACGGTTACTGTGTAGGGACCTTGAGCAAGTCCTTTGTTCACAGTTGCTCGGCGCCATCGATTGATGCCAAGGCATTAGATAGTGGCGCCTAATAAATGCAGAAATAAAATTTGTGAATTCTGTTATAATTTACCTTCAAGTCTTTTTGTGTTATCCTAATTTATTGCATATTTATTCTCATGCATTGTCATACAGTTTTAGCTGTTGTCGTTGCTGTTAATCTCAAAACATGTTTTCAATATCTTTTCCCTTAACCGCTAGTCATTAACTGATTTATCATCGTTTCAACGGGCTATTGGCAACGGTAAATCATTAATTTAATCTCATTCGTTTTATGGTTATTCGAGTCTCATGTTCGGGGCGAATGTTGACAATATTGCGTCAAACTCAGTAATTCTGTCTACCGTTTCCTGCTTGAGGTCATAGCAAAGTGTTTGACGAGATGACCATTATTTGTCCGACTAGGTTCGGCTTGGCGCAGTGGGTATCACTGCCCATGTTAGGCGGGATGGTTGGCCTGCATGCTTCGGGCAGTTACTGTGATATTCACCGGGCTTGGCGTTCGGTGTTGCGACTGGCCGGTCCATCCAGCTGCGTCCGGGCAGCGCTTGGCCGGCCGGAGACTGCAGAACATTATCCCGAACGAGTCCGATCAGGACCATATTATGTGACGTTGGAGTGGCCGTTGGAACTCTGTTTACAGCGGAGTCAGACGTTAGTTGGTGCGCAATTCGGTCTTCACGCAATTCTAGTTGAAATCGAGGTTTGCGAAAACGTAGCCAGGATGGTTTCTGGAGGCATGAAATGCATCAAATATCTACTATTTGTCTTCAATCTGATATTTTTCGTGAGTATTGATTGTTCCTGATGCGCGCGTGTTCCCGCAGACGGTCTGCGTGGGTAGACGCTCTTGCCGGTAATTTATGTCCGCAGATGGTAGTGGGCGCTAGTGATTGTTTTCGCTTGACCCGGATTATCCCACGGGATATGTCGCATCAGTGTTCCAAATGTTCATTTGTTTTCATGCGCCATACAACTCCTGATTTACGGAGCGCAGATAGCATTAAGACACGTCCCGAAAGTATTCTTCAATTTCTTGTTTACCATGTAACTGCAGACTGAAATGTTGCGGATTTGTAGTGATTTAATTATTTTTATTAATGATATTTCTCTGACCTGTTGGAATTCGACCTGACTTCGCCGATGGATTATGATTTTGATTACAATTTCACTCTAAACGATCATTTATTGATGCCATGGGCGTACTGATAACGGCGCTATAGAAGTCATTAGATTAGATTAGGACAGGGCTTGGTAGAAGTCATTTGCCAGAGCCATAAATGTTTATTATGCATAAGCCTCATCTTTCCAAGCACAAAATCTTAACTGGTCTGTATTAATTAGCTCGAGAATATTTATGACTGGATATACGTCAGTTGATATCAGGCTTCTATTTTGCTAGACTCGTATCCCTCAGTTTTTATCCATTACTACCTGGCACTGACCAATATTTCACTTTGGTTATTATGAAATTAAATACCAGAATGTGACCGCTTTTACTACTGTAACAACGGGTATATCAATTGCGGCAAGTTGGAAATTTCGAACGTCGCTAGAATTTGCAGCTTTCCAGATGGCTTCTAAGATGAAACTCAAAGGCTTGTTGTATGCTGTTTAGGCCGCTATCATCCAGAAGTTTGTTTCAAATGCTGTTCTCTGATGTTTGAACCTCAGAGTACGTTGCTTAAATTCCACCTCTTAGAAACCCTGTTGCTAGATTCTGTGTCTGACTTCTGCCTGTAATAGCGGGGACAGTGGCAGATCCAGGATTGCTTGCGTGCAGGGCCGTCTTATCCATTAGGCACAGTAGGCACACTGCCTAGGGCCTACGGACTTCATAGGGGCCAACGAAAGTCAAAAATGAGACATTGAAAAAAAATTATTGATCCAAAAATAGAAAAGGAAATGCAAATTTAATAACCGTAAAGTTTGTACTGAACGAGTTTAAGTTAAGCTGTGCTACATTATGTTAACTTTGCGGCTCTTTGCATTAGCAAAATCACATAAAATGTCTTCAAATGTCATTTCCCGCATTAAGTCGTTTTCAGTTGAAAGTAGTGCAAGGGAAGATAGACGTCAAGAAATAATGTGAAAGTGTTTAGCTCTAATGCAGAGTTGTCAGTTGGGGCCAACGAATGCGAGAGTGCCTAGGGCCTGCGACGACCTTAAAACTGCCCTGCTTGCGTGAAGCTAAGGGCATTTCCCGAGGGGCGCCACGTTCTGGCGGTCCACCATGCGCGGGTCTGGTCTGAGGGGCGCCGGCGTATAATCAAGAGGAACGCGGTGGGGAGGGCGAACCGTTCCCCCCGCGCCTATAACTAAATCCGCCCCTGAGTGGTGACTGCAGTGTGTACATAGGCGGAGAAGTGGCGCAATATAAATGCTCTGTTACAGTTACAACTGTAGTTTACTATGGTGATACAAAAACCCTGAAAGTCTAAACTTAAGGCTCATCTGTTTCAACTTGCTTACCCACCGTAGACTGGCTTCTGGTTTCTCCGACCCATTGGAATTTGACCCGGCTTCTCCATCGGATTATGTTTCTGGATTGTGATTTTGGCTTGAAGCGACCAACGACTGATGCCTTGGACACTATGATAACGGCGCTATAGAAGTCTTTAGATTAGATACAAGATCCAAATACCGGTGCATTTCCATTTTGCTGTGGTGTATGACAGTAAGTGACTGATGTAGTGGATAAATTTTAGATTAGAGAATTTTTATGGTGCACTGAAGACTCAAACGATCGAGAGATTTTTGAATTCACCGTCATAAAGAATGCACTCTTACGGCCTTTGGGTTGTCACACGGCCTGTGCTTGTGTGTGCGTGTGTTTGTGTGTGCGTGTGCGTTTGTGTGCGTGTGTGTGTGTTTGTGTTTCTGTGTGTGTGTGTTTCTGTGTGTGCGTTTGTGTGTGTGCGTTTGTGTTTGTGTGTGCGTTTGTGTGTATGTGTTTGGTTGCTTGTATGTGTGTGACATAACTGCTTACTTTAAAGTATTAGTCATGCTAAAATTATAGCTTTGAATAGGGCAATAAAACCTTGTTGCATCCCAGTGTCAATGCACTATAAAATGACAGGCTAACAACAACAACGACCACAACAACCACAACGACGATGACAACAACAACAACAATACTAATAATAGTAACAATAGAAATAATATTAATGATGATGATGATGATGATGACGAGACGATGATGATCATAATAATAACAGTGATAATAAGCTAATAATAATAATAACAATAATAATACATTCCTCCTCCAGTGCTTATCTGTAACATACAGTGCTTCAATGTTTTTCTTTCCACAGCACCTTTGCCACCAACCATAACATCGAAGAAGACGTGCAATTCCCAGTAAAGTACTGTTTGCAATTTTTTAATCCAGAGGGATCGTATTTACCTCGGGTATAAAAATAACAATAATAATCTGTTGTGTCTGATGGATTTTTATGGTAATTTCTGCAGCTGGCAGGTCTTGGGCTGGTGGCCCTTGGAGCCGTGGCCCAGGTCAAGTTCAATGAGTATTCGGAGTTTTTCCGAGGGGAGGTCAACCTGCCGGCCATATTTCTCATCGTTACTGGATCCGTCATATTCATCATCAGTTTCTTTGGATGTGTCGGAGCCTACAAGGAAAACTACTGCATGGTCTGCACTGTAAGTTGAGCCAGTCTTACAGAGGAACTACTGCATGATCCACTCTGTAAGTTGAGCCAATCTTACAAAGAAACTACTGCATGGTCCACTGTGTAAGTTGAGCCAATCTTACAGAGAAACTACTGCATGGTCTGTACTGTAAGTTGAGCCAGTCTTACAGAGAAACTACTGCATGGTCTGCACTGTAAGTTGAGCCAGTCTTACAGAGGAACTACTGCATGATCCACTCTGTAAGTTGAGCCAATCTTACAAAGAAACTACTGCATGGTCCACTGTGTAAGTTGAGCCAATCTTACAGAGAAACTACTGCATGGTCTGTACTGTAAGTTGAGCCAGTCTTACAGAGAAACTACTGCATGGTCTGTACTGTAAGTTGAGCCAGTCTTACAGAGAAACTACTGCATGATCCACTCTGTAAGTTGAGCCAATCTTACAAAGAAACTACTGCATGGTCCACTGTGTAAGTTGAGCCAATCTTACAAAGACCTTGCACCTCGTTTTTTTATTTCTTTTGGCAGTCTTGTTGCTTTCTTAGTCTTTGGATTCTTGCCTCCTCATTCTCAGGTGACGGTTTGGCTTCTTTCGTTAGCTACAAATGGTTGTCGCAGAAGGGTCTTTGGAGTGAGATCAGATGTCAATGTAACATCTGATGGTTTCATCGGAACACGTGGCTCATCCGAGCAAGGCTGGGTTCCCAGTTAGCCACCTTCATTGGGCCCAAAACTGGCCCACATTATATCACTGACGACAGTTGACAGTGTGGTCTGCTATGAACCCAATGGGGACCTAATGAATGTAGATATCAGGGTTCGTAATTGTAATCGTAAACTCGAAATTTGTAAAGCACTACTTAAAAGCTGAGCACAGGGCACCAGCTTACTAGTCGACCACAGAGCACCACTTTGTGACTCTGTAAAGTATGTGACTCTGTAAAGTACTTTGCTATTGAACTGGGATGTAAAATTGAACTCTTTACATTACATTACAAGTGTCTGGTGTTTGAATGCTTAAACGATGGACCATTATTCGTTGTTTTTGAGTTGAAAACTAGTCCAGGCATCTTAGTTGAAAGTGAAGTGTGTCGGCCCAGCTGGGCATTCGGGACCAACGGACGGATGACGCAAGTAAACATGCATCGGTGTTTGAGCAGATGGACATGTTTACCAAGATTATTATTGGGCTGCTAAACACGGAAGGTTTTTGAAGCAGACGCGTTGTCTCCTGCGTCGATATCAAGGAGAGGCGCTTTATAAATATTCTGACTGACTGAGTGACTAACTGAGTGAATCACGGAATGACTTGCTGAATCACTCACTGAATTAGTGACTCACTAAATGACTGACAGGCTGAATAACTGACTGACTGACTGAATGACTGACTGATTGACTGACTGGCTGAATAACTGACCGACTAACTGAATGACTGATTGACTGAATTGGTGACTGACTGAATGACAGACTGACTGACTGACTGACTGGCTGGCTGACTGACTGGCTGGTTGATTGATTGACTGGCTGGTTGATTGACTGGCTGACTGAATGAATGAATGAATGAATGCAAATCAGTGCATGAGTTTCTAGTGGCACTGCGAGTTTATACCAAATATAGCTAGAGTTAAGCAACGTTCCTTTTTTCATTGACTCAAACCGAGTCATATTTATAAATTTGTCCTTTCATGCCTGTGTTGCAGGGGCATATAGACAAGACTTTGCTTTCAAAGGAGGTTGTATTCTTGTCTCACCAACATGATCTTTGCGAATTTGAAAGGACACAGTGCTTTATTTTCAAACGGTTGATACCTTGAGTATCAAGTTCCC
>OZ029927.1:21808479-21843479 GCA_964023275.1 Norana najaformis
GTATATTTGCCTTTGTGGTAGCGTCTTTGTTTGTTTGTTTGCTTTGTTGTGTATTTAATTGTTTGTGTGTTTCTCCACACCTACGATTCGTCGCTCAGCCAGTGGACATATATGGTGTGTTAACAGATGCATTACTTACTTACGTACTTACTTACGTACTTACTTACTTACTTATTTACTTACTTATATCCTGTAGCCCAGCTTCTTAGCATATAACTGTGAGCTATGGTGTAGGTAGGGGTCATTGTCAGGATTCAGTTGTAATGTAACTGGAACGTAAGGTCAACGTAGTAAATTTCTGTACTTAGAATAAGATGTCGTTAAGCACTTGGTAATACTGCTATTGTAATCTGTTCTGATGACTTCTGTGGCGCCGTTATCACAGTGCAGAAGGTTTTAGTTAATGGTCTCTTTAGGTAGAGCTTTAGTTGAAATTATAATCCGTTGGAGGCACCCAATGGAAATTCTATGCTGTTGTAATGTAATGTAATGGAATATAATGTAATGTAATGACGACAATTTATATAGCATCGTAAGTAGCAGGCTACTTCTATTGTGCTTTACAAAGTCAAAAGTCAGCCCAAGTACTAAGAGTTATGCAGTAAAATGTTGTCTGTGTTGCTTTGGTTTCTGTTGCATTTGGTTGTCTGCGTTGTAAGACTTAAGACTTACCTTTTTCAAATTGCTTATCCACCACAGGCTGCCTCTCTGTCTTGTGGACTGACCTTCGGATGTTGCCCTGATTGCCGTTTGGCTTTGGAGCGCCATCGGATGATGCCTTGTGCATCAGACACCGGCGCTATAGAAGTTAATAATTAGAATTACATAGTATCTTTTGAGTTGTCTGTCTTGTTGTGATTTAGCTCCACTGCTGTGGTGTGCACAGTTATCGTGATTGGGTGGTTAATCCGATTCTTAATCAGACTGGGTCTGTTCCGGACGCCTGCTGTGTGGTCCCGGTTAAAAACTGTGGACTTGGACTTGCTTCTGCAGTCGTGAATGTATCAACGATTTACACAGAGGTAGAAATGACTGGAATCATTTGGCCATCAGATGATCATTTCTGTTTTTTGTGAATTATGAATATTATTGTCGTTACTGTTATTGTTGTTATTATTATTATTATTATTATTGATATTAATATTATTATTATTATTATTATTATTAGAAGGATTAGAGTTATTATTATTATTATTATTATTGATATTAATATTAATATCAGTATTATTATTATTTTTTATATTAATATTAGTATTATTATTATTATTATTAGAAGGATTAGAAGGATTAGAAGTTTAATGATCCCTCAGAAGTTTAAACAGCACTTGAGTCATATGGAACTAGAATTCCTTGTGGAGTCTGTAGTCGCATCTCTAATTGCGTTGGCATTGAGTTGCTGTGTGCGTATAGACAATCGTTGACAGAAGCGACAGCTCCGAAGTGCATCAGGAGACGTGGCAGCAAGAGACGGTGCCCCATTTTCCGATATGAAACTACAACCATCGGTGTTATTGCTCATTCACGTTTTTACACTGTATTCCAATTAATGTTTTATGCAGCATTTTGTTATGTGTGGTGCAAAGGTCTCTCAACCGTCACAGGGACATACATACATAAATACACACATACAACTTATACATGTTTACAAATATGTGCAATTATACAGTGGTTTAACACATACATGGTGTAATTGTAATTTGAGATTTATAAAGCGCCTCTTAGAGAATAAACTCAACAGAGGTGCTTCCGAGCCGAAAAAGTAAAATCACTGTTGAACAGTACAGTCTTCAGGCGCCTGCGGAACACTGAGAGGGGGAGAGAAAGGAGCTCAAGTCGCAATACTCGAGGGAGACGATTCAAGCAAGTGGGACCAACATAGGCGAAGCATAAGGTGAAGTTGTTCGGTTGTTAGTTTGTAAATGTTGCAGATTAGAACAGTGTGCTAGCGTCTGTTGTTTGAATGGTCATTGTTCTGCAGGGTTGTTTCGACAAAGTGGTGTACTGGGCTGGAGAACACAACCCCTACATACGAGGTGCCGTGGCCGGCCTTGGAGTGCTAGAGGTCAGGGTTCTTCTCTACACTTTGCGTCTATTTGACGTTTGTCTCCCTCACGAATTTCACAAATGCTGTGTTCCTCCATCCTTTCCGTCGTTCACCCGTCATCACGTGTCTCATTTATTATTTATTTATTTATCTATTTATTATTTATTTATCTATTTATTTATTTATTACTTATTTTCTATCTATTTATCTTTATTATTTATTTATTTTTATTTATTTATTATTTATCTATTTATTATTTATTTATCTATTTATCTATTTATCTTTATTATTTATTTATTTATCTT
This sequence comes from Norana najaformis, assembly GCA_964023275.1. NCBI lineage: Eukaryota > Metazoa > Annelida > Clitellata > Crassiclitellata > Hormogastridae > Norana > Norana najaformis. The sequence continues at coordinate 21,810,829 of OZ029927.1, forward strand.
TTTTATTTATTTATTTATTTATTATTTATTTATTTATCTATTTATTGCTCCTCAGGTGTTCCATTCAAAACTAAAGTCTCGCCTTTTCAAGATATCCCACCCTGGTCCATCGTATCTGTTGCCTTTCCATTTCTTGCAGCTTAAACGCAACCCACCCTGACAGTTACTTTCCCCTTCTTTCTCTGGTCTTCTGGCAATCACACTTGGTTCTTGACATGGCATCTTTGGACAACCCCACTGACTTGACGCAGCGCTCTTGAATAATCTGGTGTCCTGCGCTTAGCTTTTAAGTAGCACTTTAGAAATTTCGAGTTTACGATTATGATTATCCATTTGTTTATTTTCTGCACCTAATATGCATGCAAGATCAGGAAATCAGAACCTGAGACTGGGCAAGAGTGCACAAACAACTTATCCAGGGACAGTTTATGTGGCGCCTCTATGTGTTTCTTGAAGGCTGCAGTATGTAAAGAGCCGTATACCAATTGCGCATTCAGACATAACAATGATAACAGAATATTAAATCCTAGTGCGTCAAAATACTTGACAGAGTGGTTCGTGTGTACATATAAGTGGGCTGCTGTCTGCTTTTGAATATTTAATTGGGTTAAGTGTTTGTCTGGTTCTTGCTACTTGCTGGGATCTTTAACATACCATAACATGACTAGGGTTTTAAGTGGTCCACAAAGAAAAGTATCCCATATACCACAAGCGAGACTTAGGGGAAGCGCGCATTTCCTTTTCTTTAGGCCCTCGAGCCGGCAAAGGAAGAATCCCAAGGTCCTGAACACGGGGCCAGTGCATCGCAGGACTTGCTGTTTACTCCCCAGCTTACGCCGGTAACAAGTTATACAGTTTGGTGACAGAGGGACGGTGTGCGCAAACAACTTGTCCAGGGTCGCTCCCGACCCGAACCAGTGAGACCACTGTCAAATAATACAGACTTCAGGTGCTTGCGAAACTGCGGAAGGGACAAACTGAGGAATTCAAGCTGGAGCTCTTGAGAAAGGCGATTCCAGCTATTAGGTCCAACATAGGCAAAGCTTCTAGACTGTGCTGTAGAAGCGCGCATACGAGGGACAGTCAGAAGTCCAAGGGAGGCCGACCGGAGAGTGCTACGGCCTGGAACCAAGGCGACCGGAATGCAGATGTCCCTAAAATATGATGGAGCAGAGCCAACGAGACGATTACGCATAAGCGTTAGGATCTTGAACTGGGTACGCTGCTGAACGGAGTCGAACCCGCAACCTCATTGCACAAACGCATTACCGATAAAAACCACCGTGTCTCATGTAGATCACAAGGGTTCAGAAGTGTTTAATTCTTAGAACCACTGCAAATTAAGCCAATATGCTTAATAGACAATCCTTCGTAGCTTCTTCTAAAAAGCTGTGATATTGTCAAATGAGACTATTATCGTCCAAACTATTCCACAAGTCTTGCACTGAAGAGTGTCTGCCCTGTTAGTAATCTAATAGTTCCAATGTTTAAGGACATCTTGTGGCATCAAAGGCCATTGACTTCACCCTCCTCCTTTATCCAGGCCTGGGACTGGCACTACCCAGCTAAAAGCAGTGGCGGAGTTTCTGCCCTGTTGTTCCTTTTGGTTTCTTAAACAATTTATATCTTTGGACTTGAGTTTGGTGCTTTGCTTATTTGCATATGCAAGTGGGCTAATTCGGTGCTTTGCTTATTTGGATATGTAAGTGGGCTAATTCGGTGCTTTGCTGATGTGCATATGTAAGTGGGCTAATTCGGTGCTTTGCTTATTTGCATATGTAAGTGGGCTAATTCGGTGCTTTGCTTATTTGCATATGTAAGTGGGCTAATTCGGTGCTTTGCTTATTTGCATATGTAAGTGGGCTAATTCGGTGCTTTGCTTATTTGCATATGTAAGTGGGCTAATTCATTGCTTTGCTTATTTGCATATGTAAATGGGCTAATTCGGTGCTTTGCTTATTTGCATATGTGGACTAATTCGGTGCTTTGCTTATTTTCATATGTAACTGGGCTAATGTTTGTCTCTGAATATTTATGTTTTTAACTGGTTGTAGCTGCTGTGTGTTGTGTTCGCCTGTTGTTTGGCCCGATCCATTCTTCGAGAATATGAAGCAGTGTAGCCTGGAACCAACGCAGGAAGAAAATCCACAACTGAAGACTTAGGTATAAATCTATTAAATTGTAAATATTAAATTAAATTGTAAATTTAAATTAAATTGTAAATCTATTAAATGTACACATATTATTATAGTTTTTGGATATAAACTAAATTTTTATTGAATTATCGAATTATTAGTATCACTAAAATGTGTAATCATTACAGCATGAACTGGAAGCGAATGCTTGTATGTTTGTTATCTTTAACGTGATCGTAATTGTAATCGTAATCGTAATTCCGAGATTTCTACAGCGCCCAACGAAACCGCGCCGCGGGGACCAGCTTATTCACAGGCGCTCAGTCAAAACAAAATCGATAAACGAAAGGGTCAGGTTTATGGTCAAGATCCAACATGATATTCACGTGAAGGGCGTGCACGGTTTAAGAAAGTTGGGTGTGGTATAGAGTTTATCACTGTGGATCATAACTGTGGTTAAGACAGGGCCATTGGTTTTGGTTTATTCGTTAGAAGTGGTCTAGTGGGAGAACCCTAGACAAGTTTTATGATTGCCTTTGTTATGTAACAATAGGAATTGGTTCTTTTGTCAAATAGGAAATAAGCAGGAAGCCCTCAGAACGAGTGTCTGCCTAAAGTCCCACACTAGATACTGTAATCGTAAACTAGAAATTTCTAAAGAGCTACTTAAAAGCTAAGCGCGTGGCACCAGCTTATTCACGAGCACTGCGTCAAGTCAGTGGGGTTGTCCAACGATGCCATGTCATGAACCAAGTCCGGTTGCCAGAAGACCAGAGAGAGAAGGGGAAAGGAGCTGTCAAGCTGGGTTATATTTAAGCTGAACGAAATGGGAAGGCAGCGGATAAAGTCTAACTGGTTTTATTTCAAGTGAAAGAACAGCCTGTTTGCCATAATTTGAAAGTTTCTTTAATATTTAACTTTAAATTTTTAAATAAAAAACAGGGTTTTGGAGTATCTGCAGAAAAGATCAGCTCTTTTGAAGTTTGTTCAACAGGAGTTTGCAACTGAAGTCAACCTTTCACGCGTGAATCTCGTTTTTGTTGTTTTGTTATTTAAAATTATTAAAAAGTTGTTTTTTATTAAAATTTTTAATATAAGATGTAAATAATTGGACTGTTTTCAATTAAGAAGTGATGCAAAGTCATTTTTATTAAAATAAGTTTACAGTATATTAGAAACATTTGTTTGTGTTACCTAGTGCCAAAAGTCTTGTTGTCTTAAAGCTCTTGCAGAAGGCTTTAGTATTTTACAAAAATGCTTTATAAGAAACTTTATTCATTGTTAATTAAGTGTGGCATCTAACACAATTATTTCATGCTGCTGTTGTTAACATTTCAATGGATTGACTTATTTATAGAAAACTTTTAACAGTTAATCTTTTATAGAACTTGAATTAGACATTTCTTAAAATTTAACTGCTTCTTCTCAATTTGTAAACCATGATAGTATTCGACACTTACTGTGTTAAAGAATTAGTCATGTGATTTATTTTTCTGAGGACCTGCTAATGCATGGCTCAACAGTTGATTGCATTTAATGAAGGATTTTCTTGATGATGGCTTGATTGAGTATGGCTATTTCAGTTTGTTTGAAACCTGCTTTGTCTAAATTGCTTTTAAGGGCAGATTATTTAAGTATGAGTGGGCAAAATGCACAGCTATGAGTACAGCCACTGCACACTGTCGATGGGAAGATCAGACAGCAAGGGAGAGGTCTGGCCACCCACCCTACTGGCTAATAAAATGAAGCCGCCAGCACTGGCTGGCTCAATGACTACTTTTCACAAAATCTTTCCAATTGTAGTTTATGCGGGCAGCGTCTTTCTTTTTCCCACGCTTGTAGGAGGATGTCAGTGGTAAACGTGAGAGTAAGGAATAAGGTTTAGCGGCGTATTTCCAATTCCTACTATATCTATCTAACCCTAAGACTAAACTTAACCCTAACACTAACCCTAAACTTAACCCTAACACTAACCCTAACTATTGACATCCTTATACTGGACATCCTCGTACTAGAGTGGGAATGGGAGAAACGCATGCGGGCAGTTGATTGTTGGTGAACCCTTGGTTATCTTTAGCTGAAAGAGGCTTGAAATGAATAAGAGATTTCCTACTCTTAAGCCGTAAATGTGTAACTTCTAAATTCTAACAGGTTGTACCCTCTCTGAAGGTTTCTTACGAGGCTCTGTACAAATGCCCCGAACAATTACATCATCACAATGGCAGTGTAACTGACTCTGACAGCATGCCCATATGGGGCCAATGTTGTGGCGGTACCCTATTGGCTAGCGCAGACCACGCCCACTGCGCTGTAAGCCAGCGACGCATGGGGACAATAGGCCTATCGCTGGTTGCTGAACTAGAGAGAACTGACAGATCTGTGCTATCGCCAAAGTGCAGCTGTATATTATTATTATTGTCGTAGTAGATTGTAATAAAGGGATAAAATAGTATTAAAGCATACGGTAATCGTAATCGTAAACTCGAAATTTCTGAAGCTCTGATTAAAAGCTAAGCGCAAGGCACCAGCTTATTCACGAGCGCTGCGTTAAGTCACTGGGGTTGCCCAGAGATGCCGTGTCAAGAACCAAGTCCGGTTGCTGGGAGACCAGAGAGGGAAGGGGAGAGGAGCTGTTAGGGTGCGTTGTGTTCAAGCTGAGAGAAATGGGAAGGCAGCAGTAAATGTTTAACTTCTAAAATCTGACTGGTATGTAAAGTGTAAAGTAATGTAAAGTGCCCTCTCAAATTTTCCTAAGAGGCTTTGTACAAGTGCCCTGACACAGCAATTATTACAATTACGTCGTTACAATGGCAGTGTAATTGATCCTGCATTTGACACATATAGGACCCATATAGACCACATATGGGTGTCATCAAATGTTCATGGGCAAGCCTGCATAGGAATGGTAGAATTTATGTAACTTCTTGAGAAAGACCTGTCTTACTCGAGCTGCAAACCAACTCGAGATTCGTAAGAGAAAGCGGTCTAGGTACAACTGGCTAACAGATATTTCTGTAAATGTTTCAGCCAAGCTAAGTTAACTTTAATTCATGGTGTGCATTAATTATTTTGCAGGTTTTATTAAACTGTCTTATTAGATTTTATAGGTTTTTTAAATTTTTGTATTTATAGATCTGGCTATGCATGAGTTTTTGTAAACTAGTCCGTTATATTTTCAACGTATAGATGTTAATTGTGTCAAATGCTTGTTAAGAATAAGTGACTTTGCTGATTTGGGTGTTGTAAACTGGTATTGATGTTACAGTAAAACGACTTGTTTCAACTGTGAATTGTTTGATTACTTGGTAATTGTAATTTCTGTAACTGTAATCAGAAATTTGTATAGCGCCTCTTCAAAAGAAACTAATTTATAGGCCTACCTTTTGTCACTGTGATTGCTTGATTGTGACTGATTGCTCATAGGCCTACCTTTTGTCTCAATCTATTCTATACCTAATCGCATCAAATGACTTCGACAGCTGGTGGGGAACGGTAGCCGATTGGATTATTATTATTATTATTATTATTAGTTATTATTAAACAGGCATTCATAACACGCGCAATTAAAAACAGCCCCAAAGGCGCGTGCAACGACCCTAAAAAAGTCCTACCGAGTAATATCATGGTTTATAGATCGATAGGAATGCACAGAAATCGAGGCAGACCTATTCAACATTAAGCTTTTGCAGTATTTCAATTTTCGAAATTTTTGCACTGCCGCTTGTATCTTAATGTCAACATCCAATTAGCGGTATCTCGTTGCCTTCGGCAACTCAGTCTATTGCGCAGAAGAGTGTGCCATGCCAGTCTCAAAACAGTTATGAGACCACCATGTCTTCTCAGCAGACGGCAAACCAATTTTGAAGTAATTTAATTAAAAATGAACAGCAAGTGTTGTTGGTTTTAAAAAAGCCAAAGTTTATCCAGAAAACTCTCCATTCTCCTTAAAGCCCTGTGGCAACTGAGTGGGTTTTCAAGTAGCTTACATAAAGTGGAACTGACCTGCCAACAAAATCTATCAGTACATTTTTTCTTTTAATGTGATTTTTCTTATATTATACGTGCAACACATTTAATCTTATAATGTTTTATTTTTTTAACAAACTAACTTATAATACATCTACAATTCTATTGCATGACAGTTTTATTCAGGAAATTTCACAGCTACCTGTATACTTTTGAGGTAAATCATTAACTGCCTTAAGATAAATGTCTGATCAAGAGAGGACCAGTTTCAATTCTTATATAATTTTAAACTTATAATACATCTACATTTCTATTGCAATACAGTTTTTTGTATCTTTCATGGCTAATCCCTGTACTTTTGAGGTTAATCATTAACTGCCTTAAGATAAATGTTTGATCAAGAGAGGAACAGTTTCTACTCTTAGCACTAAAATCTCCAAACTAGAAACAAACCGAAACCCAGTCCAAACTGAAATGATCTTAAATCCTAAAACATAGAAGCTCCTAATTACTGTAAACACAGAAATCAAATTACAGGACCTTCCAAACTGTACAAAACGCCAGGGTCATTTCGCAAGTAGAAATGATTTAAGCACTGCAGAAACAAGCTCAAATAAGTTTATGCAAAATAGTCTGAAATGACAAAACAGTCTCGAGTTTTGCAGAAACCAAGAAGTTTGGCTGTTAATTTTTACACCTATTTACACCAATAGAGACTGATAGCCAAAACAAACGCTTCCAACAGCCTGAATTCAGAAATACAGTTGCTATCAAGGTATAAAATACCCGTTAAATTGCAGGTTCTTGCTAACTGCTACTCTCTCCATGAAGTCTAAAATCACTAAATCATGTTTGAATTTCCAAGGTCCTATATATGTATATATGTATGTATGTATGTGTGTATGTATGTATGAATATGTATGTACGTATGTGTGTATGTACGTATGTGTGTATGTACGTATGTGTGTATGTACGTATGTGTATGTATGTGGTATGTATATGTATGTATGTGGTATGTATATGTATGTATGTGGTATGTATATGTATGTATGTGGTATGTATATGTATGTATGTGGTATGTATATGTATGTATGTGGTATGTATGTATGTGGTATGTATGTATGTGTATGTATGCATGTGTATGTATGTATGTGTATGTATGTGTATGTATGTATGAATGTATGTATTTATGTATGTATACATCTGGCTATTTATATAGCGTCTTTTAAGAACCTCACAAAGGCACAGTGTACTATCATGCTTGAAAGGGGGTCAGTGAAAAAACCAGCTCATTTGAAGAACAGCTTATCCTCGTTTTATGAAGCAATTCTGACAAGTAATCAAATTGCAGAAGTCTAACAACTTATAACGGACCTAATTTGATTCATAACGCACGTGATATGTGACATTTCATCAAGTGACGATTACCAATTAAGTTTTTGGCCTTTCTGAGTAATGGGAATGTTACGATTAACGTTACGAGTAATGTTACGATTAATGTTACGAGTAATGTTACGATTAAATTACCGTTTGTAATCCACCCTTCATGTGTTACATTACATAACTGCAAAGCTGAGAACACTTTTAACTTTTTACAAGGCAGCCCATTCACTGAGCCCATAGCGGGCACACACTGTGCCACTCATGACAACTAGTGGACAGATATGGGCCCGCAGAACGTGGCTGTCAAAGTACTGATTTTAATTCAGAAAGAAACACGGTTTTCAGAGTTCCAAGCGATCGGCGTTTCCTCCTCCCCCTCCTCTGCTGCTGCTGCTGTCAGCGATGTTTCCCATGTTGCTTCCGGACAGAGCTTGAAAATGCTGTCAAAAACGACAACAAAACTCCTCTCTGAAAAGAAATTACTTTGCAAATGTTCAGCTTGATGTCTTCTTACATGAGCTTAAATAAAATGTCACCACTAACAGTATCATATGATAACTTGCTCAGTCAATGGACATATAGAGCAAGTTAATAAAAGCATTATTCACTTACTTACTTATCACTTACATTGATAAAAGGCCAAGCTACAAAGCCTGAGAACTTTCCTTGAATCTGTGCTACATAACTTTCAGATTACAATACGTCATACCAGTAATGTCCACAAACATTCATACATGCACATACATTCGTTTACACATACAGTGTATACGCAAACATACATATATACATACATGCATAAATTCACGTGTGAATCCATGCATACATAAATATATACAAATAACATATGCAGATAGAATTTTAGTGATACTCTCAGAGTAACAGATTATATTATTAAATGAAAACTGAAGTTTAATTGCTGGCCCATACTTCACAGAAAGTATCAGATGCGTGTATTAAAAGTAAGACTCGTTGATTACAGCACAGATTCTGTTCCTACCTGAGAGTTTTTGAATTCCGAGAAGACGCTGAAGAGCAAATGCAGAGACTGAATGCGAGACTTGTGAACAGGAATGTCCAAGATACCTGTAGGTAACAAAATTACCATCTGAACAGTTTGGGCTAAAATGCTCCTTTCAGCAGCCACATACCAAGCATACTTGTAATTGTAATCTGACATTTATAAAACGCCACTTCAAGAATAGACTCATCAGAAGCGCTCCCGATCCGAACCAGTGAGACCAGTGGCAAATAATACAGACTTCAGGCGCTTGCTGGGCTGTTAGCTACACTGGTTAAGTCGCCTCTGTGCGTGAGAATGCCGGTTCGCGTCCCGGTTGTGGCTTATTTAAGAGATTTGAATCTCGGGCTAGCACGGTCCGTACACGGGGACCTTAAATGGCGTGGCGCCCATTCGAACGGGCAGCAGTGGTGATGGATCTCAGCAGATAAATTCACTGAAAAATGAGCAGGGGCGAGGCTATATGGTTGCTAGAGAAAAACGTGTACATTTATCATACAAGTGGACTTATTTTAATACTTAATTAATTAATTTGTTTATATCCCTTTTAATGCGTACACGTATATAGGTACAGTATGTATGTGTGTACATGTGTATGTGTGCAGCTTTTTTGCAAGATACTTAGAAGGCTCTGTGGGAAGTGCCTTCACATGCACATACAATACCACCCGAAACTGATCACTCACGACTGGGTCTATTCTTGAAGTGGCGCTTTATAAATGTCAGATTACAATTACAATTACAACCCATAAATAAACCAAATCCACCCCAAGGAAATACCATCTGCTCATTGGATTGCAGATGTGGCATTCACCCCGTCTTAGCTGAGAAATCATTCAGCGCCTGGACCAACTCTCCTATGAAAGCTAGTGTTTAATAATAATAATAATAATAATAACAACAATAACAACAACAATAATAATAACAATAACAACAATAATATTAATAATAAGACAATATACAGAGTGCTGTGGTAAGGCCTAGACCGAAAAACTGGTCCTGTACATGAACAGTTATTTTACACAGTGATTACAATACATTACATCAGAGCAGGTAATTATGTTACCGCAGACGATGTCGGCAAACTGCTGTAAATCACATTCCATGTCTGCTGTCGGCAACGACACCTGAAACAGAAACTCTTGGCACTGTGGACCTGACACTGGCAAGCACAGTAAAGTTAAGTTGTGTGTGAACAGTGCAAGCTGGGATTTGCGAGCATCAGGAAACCAGGTCATCTGGCCCAGTTAAGCCTGCCATCCCTTGGGAGTTTGTAAATGAGTATCCATGGTAGATGGTTCTTTAAAGAAGGTGTCCCATTGTTGGACTGGTATGGGTGAACCTGGACCGAACCCTTTTGCCTGTCGATTTTGTTTTGACTGAGAGCCTGCAAATAGGCTGGTCCCTGCAACGTGGCTTTCGCTGGGCGCTGTAGAAATCTCGAGGTTACGATTACGATTACCTTGATGGTGAAGACAGCTAAATACGTTATTAAGGTATAGGCTAACCGGTAGATGGAGGTTGGCTCTAGTATAATTTTATGGAATCTGTAAGCTTTGTAAAGTATAAAAGTAACCTTAATTAAGGCTCTATAACTATAAAAGATGTTGCCCGATGTTGCTAGAAATCTCGGAATTACGACGAGTTACAGTAATGACATAAATTGGTGGCTGTGATTCTGCAAAGTTGAAAGATATCAAACTGAAGACCTCATTGAGAACTTCTTCAAACTCCGGTGGCCATTCCTGCATCAGCTGATCAATGTCTGGCATATTCCTAGCACAGACAAAAACACACAGAACATCATCAGACTACAGACAACATCAGGTCAAACTAATTAATATATAAACCACGACTAACTGATTCAACAAATTTATTCAATTTATTCAAAAGAGTTCAAAAGCGAGAGGTTTCCTCAAGAAAATCTATAGAAAGCTACTAACGGACTGCATGAAACAGGCTTAATATTTTACTCTTTTACTCAGGGTTAGGGTTATCTGTCTATGCCTATAGAGACACTATGCTTATGTAAACATGTAAATCTCCAAAATTTCTCAGTGTCACACAAATCCCAAACATCACCAACCGTAGCTGCCACGCTGTCTCTCTGCCTGACTTTTGGATCTAGACCTGGAACCGAACCCTTTTGCCTATCGATTTTGTTTTGACTAAGCGCCCGTGAATAAGCTGGTCCCCGTGACGTGGCTTTCGTTGGGCGCTGTAGAAATCTTGGGATTACGATTACGATGACAAAAGCCGTGTGAGGGAGATGAGCTTATTCACTGGCGCTATATCAAGTCAAGAAGCTAGAGCCAGGTTGTTTGGTTAGTTTCGGTGCCAGGTCAGAATCTGGGGAGGTCAAGCCGGGGGACAGCATGGTTAAAATCTGCTGGCATGCCCATAGGTGGGATCCATATTTCCATGCTGGACCCTTACAGGGCCCATATGGGTCCCGCCAAATGATGGTGCTACAGTGGAAATCATTGGCACAGGAGCAGAAGCAGGACAGCTGTCACTACTGAACATTCGTATGTGCTGACATTCATACTGACTGATTGCACACACAGTAAGGCGACAGACAGACAGATAGACAGACAGAGAGACACAGACAGACAGAGACACATACAGACAGACAGACAAATAATACTTTGAATAGTGCACAGTTGGTGGAGGCTTCGTTCTGTGTAGATCGGCGATGTTTTTAATCCAACTGTCAATCGCTCTTGGGTTCTGTGAAGCATTCTCAAGACTCCGAACAGCCTACAACACGAGAAAACACATTTCAGACGCTCCAAATATACCGAATCAGATATGTAACAGCTATGCTCTGATTTAACTTCTTTTAACATTTTTAAAAATTTATTACTACTAATATTAATATTAACCAGATATTCATATTGCGCTAATTTATGAAGTCACCTCAAAGGCACGGGTAGCTGGAAAAAGACGAGTCTTCAACTGTTTGCGAAATTCAAATGAGAGAAAGAGAAGGGTTCCTCAAAGCTGGTGGTAGTGAGTTCCATAGATGTGGTTCGGCATGTAGTAGTAGTTCCATAGTTTAACGCCAGCTTATGGCATCAAAGGCCGTCGCCCTCCTCCTTCATCCAGGCTTGGGACTGGCACTACCCCAAACAAGGCAGTGGCGGAGTTTACCAGCATGTAAAAATGCATGGAAACCATTCACGGCATAGGTAGGCAATCTGTTTCGACTTACAATTTTCGAAATGTTGCTCTGTTTCGTGACGGACCTCAGCATCAGGTCGAGCACAGTTGGATCCGACTGCTTGGCACAAGGCTCATCTAGGAGGGTCAGGCCAAGGGAGTCTGGCTTACCATCGTGTCTTGGCACCTAAACACGAAGAAAGAAGAAGATCAGCATGAGTCAGTATGTACATGTATGTATGCATCTATTTAAGTATACTGGTATGTATTGATGTGTGAATGTATGTATGAATGCATGTATGAATGTATGTATGATGTACGTAGATATGCATGTATGTATGTATGTGTATGTATGTATGTTTATCTGTCTGTCTGTCTGTAGGTATGTATGTATGTATGCATGCACGTATGTATGTATGTAGGCCTATACATACATACATGCATGCACGTATGTATATATGTATGTATGTCTGCATGTCTGTATGCATTTAGACACTTGATATAACAACAAGATCGGCAAAACCGAATAGCGATTAGTAGTACTTGGCAGTTACCGTATATTTTGTTTAACGACAACTTACGGCTCCCAGGGCCGTTGACGCCGACCTCACCTTACCCTGCAGTAAAAGCATTAGCAAACGGAACTATCGATTAGCAGTAGTCCCAATGTTTAACGATATCTTATGGCAGCAAAGGCCGTTGACGTCGCCCTCCTCCTTTATTCAGGCTTGGGACTGGCACCACCCGACTAAAGGCAGTGCCTGAGTTTAACTATAGATCAACATGGCTATCGATTAGTAAGTAGTTCCTCAGTTTAACGACAGCTTATGGCATCAAAGGCCGTTGCCGTCGCCCTCCTCCTTTATTCAGGCTTGGGTCTGGCACCACCCGACTAAAGGTATGATATTTAACTCCGCCACTGCCTTTAGTCGGGTAGTGCCATTCCCAAGCCTGGATAAAGGAGGAGGGCGACGTCAACGCCCTCTGATGCCATAAGATGTCGTTAAACATTGGAACTACCGCTATCACTAGGTATAGCCAATAACCGTTTAGCGGGAGTACGTTTTTTACTTCACGGAAATTGCGCTAAATTACGTGATTGGTCTCCCGCGAAAGGATTGGGTAAAGGCGGTCGTAATATGTTAAATATTGGTTGTTCAATGCTGTCTTTACACACCTTTAAAACACTTTTCGATCACTTGCGTTCAAATTTTTCATTGATCAAACACCCTCAGTTTGGGTAAGGCGAGCTCGACGTCAACGGCCCTAGCAGCCATAAAATATGAAAAACTGGACGGGGAAATATATTCTTTAAACACCTGTAAAAAGCTTATCAACAACGTATGTACTCTTCAACTGCGTTTAAATTATTATCGATGTTGTGAAACAAAATTTACAGTGAGAACTGCTTAAAAAAATTATTACCAACGTCAATGGCCTTTGATGTCATAAGAAATCGTTAAACATTGGAAATTACTACTAATTTATTTGTGTTTAGTAGTCTATTATGCTTAACAGTGAAAACTGTTACAAAAATACTTCCTACCAAAGTCAAAGGCCTTTGATGCCATAAAGATATCGTTAAACTGTGGGAATCAATTTATATTGATTGAGTTTTTAGTGATTGCCGTGACTGATCCTTCGAACTCGGAAACCCGCTTCTAAGTTTGTAAAAATGGACGCAAATAAACGTAATACTTTTACCTCTAAGCTTCTGAGTTATTTCTATAGAGGCATGTATAGACAAGTGCGTTACCCTTGTCCTTCAACGATTTTACCAAATTGTGTTACCTTGACCTTCACTAATATTACCAAATTGTGTTATCCTGACCTTCACCGATATTACCAAACTGTGTTACCTTGACCTTCACTAATATTACCAAATTGTGTTATCCTGACCTTCACCGATATTACCAAACTGTGTTACCTTGACCTTCACTGATATTACCAAAGTAAGACGTGGATTTGCTGACCTTGATGAAAGCATCGATGTCTCCGACGGCTGGAATGAAGTCGGGAATGAAGGGCTTCAGATGATGTTCCAGGTCAACGGTCTGAGGAGTGTATCTGACAAATCGTAATCGTAAACTCAGCATTTCTCAAGCGCTACTTAAAAACTAAGCACAGGGCACCAGCTTATTCACTAGTGCTGCGTCAAGTCAGCGGGGTTGTCCAAAGACAAACAGAGAAGACATTTCAAACTGATCAGTCTTAATTAGTAAACATTTAGTAATCGTAATCGTACTCAGTCAAGTCAGAGGGATTGTCCAGAGATAACATAGGCCTACAAAAAAACAAGATAACCACAAGGTAATCGTAACATAATCATAAAATCAAGATTTCTACAACATTCAACGAAAGCTAAGTCGCGGGAACCTGCTTATTCACAGGCGCTCAGTCAAAGCAACATCGATATACAGCAAGCATCAGATTTGGTTCCAGTTCAAGATCCAAGGGTCAGGCAGGCAGGCAGTTAGATGGCGTTTGGAACTGCAGTGGTTAAAACAGATGACGCAATTTCGAAATGGACCTTAAGGCCACATTTATTCGATGCTATTTAGTCGTCTGTTTGCTTAACCGATAGCATTAACTCCGCCACTGCCTTGTTTGGGGGTAGTGCCAGTCCCAAGCCTGGATAAAGGAGGAGGGCGACGGCAACTGTCTTTGATGCCATAAGCTGTTGTTAAACTGAGGAACTACTACTACAACATACAGCATTACAGAGACTAATCCCTGCTAGATAAAGTTCGAAGTTAACGGCCCTGGCAACCACAAGATGTCTTTAAACACTTAATACTAATACAAAAAGCGTGGCGCCCATTCAAACAGGCAGAGGTGGTGAAGGATCTCACCCGATTAATTCGTTGAAAATGAGAAAGTCGAAGCCATACAGTCGCTACTGAAAACGTGTATGTTTACATTACATAATGTACTAGACTGTTTATGTAATTTGAAGAAACGTAAGGTATTGCAAATGGGATGTATTACCTTGTAATGTACTGAAACAGCTCCTTAATCTCTGACGTTACAGTCAGATGCTCGTAATCAGCTGGATTGTACGCTCTGAAAAACAAAATGTTTAAAAATGTTAATGATTAAAACTCACTCAAATGAATGCAGCAAAGTACTTGTGATACAAAGTGAAATTTAACTGGATAAATTTAATGATTATATTAATTAATTAGTTAATTTAATTAATTAAATATGGTTTAATACAATAACATTTATATGATTTTCGGTTGATGCCTTGAGCATTACACACTGGTGCTACAGAATTATTAAATAATAATAATAATGATAATGATAATTAAAATGATAATGACAAATAATAATGATGATGATGATGATGATGATGATGATGATGATCATAATAATAATAATAATAATGATCATAATAATAATAATAATAATAATAATAATAATAATAATAAAATAATAATAATAATAATAATAATAATAATAATAATAATAATAATAATAATAATAATAATAATAATAACACTGCATATGGCAATGTTTTCTTTAGACACCTTTAAAACCTTTAATAATGATAATAATAATAATATTAATAATAATAATAACTTCTTCTCCAACAAGCTTTTAAATCCCAAAGGATCGTATGTACCTCTAGGCAAAAATAATAATAATAATTCTCAAGTATTAGGTTTTATCAGTAGCATTCTGGTCTGTAGTCCAACGA
Organism: Norana najaformis; assembly: GCA_964023275.1. NCBI lineage: Eukaryota > Metazoa > Annelida > Clitellata > Crassiclitellata > Hormogastridae > Norana > Norana najaformis. Next base: position 21,826,193 of record OZ029927.1, read on the forward strand.
TTGTGGGTTTGAGCCTGGCAAGTGGACTCCGTGTTAGAAATGAGGATAAGTTGTTCACGAACACTTGGATCTTGCCTCAGATTCAGATTTGTTGACCTTATATGTGCAATAAGTGGAAGAAAAGAGTAAAACTGAAGTATTTGGAATCATGGTGGTTTAACAAATTCTCAAGGCTGTACTTTGAGCATGAGGCAACCGTTGCCACAGATGCCTTCCCGTTCCTCTTTCACAGATCCTATCCTCACACCCCTTCTTCCTCTGATCTCTGTCTCTGCTCTAATCCCAAACACCATCCACTATAGTCGTCTGACTGCCTGCCTGACTCTTGGATCTTGACCTGGAACCGAACCCGCCATGCCTATCGATTTTGTCTTGACTGAGCACCTATGAATAAGCTGGTCCCTTTCTTCCTCTGATCTCTTTCTCTGCTCCAAGCACCACCCACCGTAGCTGCCACGCTGTCTCTCTGCCTGACTTTTGGATCCTGACCTGGAACCAAACCCTTTTGCCTATTGATTCTGTTTTGACTGAGCGCCTGTGAATAAGCTGGTTCCCGTGATGTGGCTTTCGTTGGGCGCTGTAGAAATGTCAGAATTACAATTAGGATTCTCTCAGCTTAAACACAACCCACCCTAACAGCTCCTCTCCCCCTTCTCTCTCTGATCTTCTGGCAACTGGACTTGGTTCTTGACATGGCATCTTTGGACAACCCCGCTGACTTGACGCAGCGCTCGTGAATAAGGTGGTGCCCAGCGTTTAGCTGTTAAGCTTTAGAAATTTCACAGTTTACAATTACAATGCCATATTTCAAGTGTCTTAAGATTTGTTTCTTAGGTTTGTTTATGTTTGCAAACAAATTCTTTACGTTTCCAGTTCTTCTAAATGTGGTGTTTAATATCACTGAGAAATAATTACACTAATAAAGTAATGTAATGTAAAATTTCGCAGCACCAAAAAAGCCGTGTCAGCAAAATCAGCTAATTCACTGGGGCTACATCAAATCAGGTCCGCAAGGGCCATGAGGTCAATTTTTGAGGTCAATTTCAGGTCAGAGGTCAGAAACCGAAGGACGAGCTTACCCTTCCAGAGCGTGATTTCCATCATCATCGTCGTCGTCGTCGTCTTCCTCATCCTCCTCTGATGAACCAGTCTCTTCATCCTCATCTTCATCATTGTACGACTTCTTTACTTTGGTACCGCTGCTGAGGCCACCCAGCTGTTTGAAATCAATAAATATCGGAAATCAAGAAAGAAGGGTTACATTGGTAATTATTTTTATTGACTGACTGACTGACTGATCCTATCCTGATTCGTCTTCTTCCCTTTATCTATCCTGCAGATCCAATTCCAAACACCACCCACGTACCGTCTGACTGTCTGCCTGCCTGCCCGACTCTTGGATCTTGACCTGGAACCGAACCCTTCATGCCTATCGATTTTGTTTTGACTGAACGCCTGTGAATAAGCAGGCTTCCGCTACTTAGCTTTCGTTGGGCCCTGTAGAAATCTCGAGTTATCGATTATAATTACGATTACAACTGACTGAATCCTTTACTTCTAGTTTCAATAACATCTTGAAGTTGATTACAAATACTGAATACAGTTTCACTTGAAAAGCGCATTGATTGATGCCTTATAATAAAGAAGTCATTACACCAGATAGATTAGATTTGTTGAACACTAAACAACGGTGAAAGAAAAGTTCGTTCTTGGACAAGCAAGCTGACAACGAAAGACGCAAGATTTCTCATCGAGTCGTGAGTGGTGTACCATAGAGATGAAGAAGAAACAGTGCGACATGGAATTGCAAGTAAGTAAGTAAGTAGATAGGTAGGTATGTAGGTAGGTAAGTAACACATCTGTTAACATGCCATATGTCGATCGGCTGAGCGAGGGCTCGTAGGCATGGGTGGGTCACAGCAGGCAGACAACATAAGCAAGACGATACAAATAGGTCTTAAGCTGCTTTACGAATGTATGCATATCTGGCACTTATATAGCGCCTTTTTTAAACCTCCCACTGACTGAGTGTGATGTCCTATAAACTGTCCAACCCTAAAGACATACATAACGAAGTTTACTCACTCCTTTGTCATCCTTCCCTTTTGGCTTCTAAAAGAAAATAAATGCTGCTTACAGCTCAACTGTCCACAGAATTTGAGACTGTATTATTATATGATATTTAAGATTAATATTGCAACTAAATATTCCTGAAAAACTCACTGTTATAAAGCTTCTATTGGCAACTGTCTTAATAATATTTCCCATTTTTGTTGTCTCAAAAAATAAAATTTTTGCAACTGCCTTTACAAAATCTTTCTAAGTTAATTCATTCAGTATTCTATGGCATTTTTACAAATACCTACAAAATAAAAATTGAAGAAAAGCAGACAAATATCCCTAAAAGTCTAGTTGCTCGTATAATCGATCTATAATTCACTAAACTAACATCAATAAGTCAATAAATAAATAAATTAATAGCACCAGTAAATTTGACACTCGACAGTTTCAATTTGCATACCTACTGTAGCCTGACCTTCTTCAGCAATAATTAAGAGCAGGAGATCCAGGACCAATTTACAAGTTGAAACAAAACAGAAATACAACAGAGACTCAACAGAGACTCAACAGAGACTCAACAGAGAGAGACTCAACAGAGACTCAACAGAGACTCAACAGAGACTCAACAAAGACTCAACAGAGACTCAACAGAGAGAGACTCAACAGAGACTCAACAGAGACTCAACAGAGACTCAACAGAGACTCAACAGAGACTCAACAGAGAGAGACTCAACAGAGACTCAACAGAGACTCAACAGAGACTCAACAGAGACTCAACAGAGAGAGACTCAACAGAGACTCAACACAGACTCAACACAGACTCAACACAGACTCAACAGACTGATTCCCTGCTACACCAAAACATCCACGAATACCTGTTGTAGGGCAGAACCAGTCTGGACATCATCATCTGAATCGTCAGACATTGTTTTCTTCTTCTGAACGTTGCCACTTTGCTCTGTAACCATTATCAGAGAAGGCAAGATGATATAACTACAGTGCTTTATGCAACTTAGAACAGAAGACAAGAATTGTAATTGTAATTGTTACATTTACCTTTTACTTTTAATCATACTTTATCGTTTCTTTAAAAGATGGAGAACAAACCAAGTTAATGAATCTGAAGAAAACACAACCTTGTATCTGTAAACTAGTGCAAAGATAGGGGAAAAGTTGTGGGAACTCATAGAAAACGGGTGTAAAATTGGTGTAAAACTGCTGGGAAACTGGCGAGGAACTGGTGTAAACGGGTAAGAAACTGGTGTAAAACTGGTAAGAAACTGGTGTTAAACTGGTAATAAACTGGTGTAAAACTGGCAAGAAACTGATGGAAAACTGGTAAGAAAGTGATGGAAAACTGGTGAGAAACTGGTGTAAAACTGGTAAGAAACTGGCAGAAAACTGGTAAGAAACTGGTGAGAAACAGCTGGAAGACAACCACACCCACCTTTGCGAATATCCACTCGAGGTGTTGGAGTGTACTGACTGGCAACCTCTTCCGAATCTGGAATATCCAACGATTCGTCGTACGGTTGATTCACGTGCAAGTTTCGGTTCTGCTTGAAAAATGTCACAAATGGTATGGCAAGATAAGGTACAACTAGGTAAGGCAGTTGCTAAGTGATTACTCATCAGTCAACTCAGTTTTTTCTTATTTTGTTCAGTAGTAAGCCAGTAGCTTAGCTCTATTTCGGTTTTTGTAATTTATGTGGTGTTGTAATGTATTGTATTGTAAGCAAGTCATCAGAACTGAAGGTAAGACAAGAAAAAATCATTCACTAATCCACTTAAATTGAATTATATTAGAATGGCCAGTTTTGAACGATTTGCAATCTAAACTTGTCCAAACAACAAAAATTAAATTTATCTGTGCAGTATAAGCAACAGAATATTTAGAACAAAATCTAAATCAAGTAAGGACAAAATGTTTACGATTTCTATGAAATACTGCTAAAGAATGCGGGGAGTCTATGTTCGAACACCACGCGTTTGCAGATATGTTTGATTCGGGATTATTATTCACCAGTAGACTTTAATAAATTGACCTTTCTTCAACATATTTTGCATCGTTAACAGTTAGTTGAACTGTTAAACGATCGGGCAAAAAATTTCATAAGATCATTTAATTTCAGCACGACTTATACACACCCTACTTATACTCCTCGAAGAACAGAAGTACAGGATAGACGCAAAACTCGGACGAACACGTCTCCTCGAGTATCGATTTTGCTAAAATTCGTGATCAATGAAATTTTAAGCCGATTTAGAACAAGCGGACGTTTTGAGTCTTAAGCAAAACTTACTCGTCTTTGATCTTCCAAGTCATCGGCCATCAGTGACGGATTAAAAACAGCCAAAGCAAAAAAGGAATGTAAGCGACAACGTCGTCTATGGATACGCAAAGTAAACAGCCAAGTACGTCTGGGCAAGTACGCTGTTAGCCCAGACTACATATTCGACGAGAGGCTCTTCTATTACGGAATTGATATGGACTGAACGGCTGCCCTCTAGTGACATCGTAAACGTATCGTAATCGTAATATCGAGGTTTCTACAGCGCCCAACAAAAGCTAAGTCGCAGGCACCAGCTTATTCACAGGCGCTCAGTCAAAATAAAATCGATAGGCAGGAATGGTCAGATTCGGTCAGATATCAGGTCAAGATCCAAGTGTCAGGCAGATAAGCAGTCAGACGGCTACGGTGGATGCAGTGGTGGATTTAACCGAAGGCATGGTGGCTGTTCGCCCCACTCTCGCGCCCTTCCCGGAGCCCCTCAGACCAGATCCTTGCTTGGTGGGCTGCCAGAAAGTGGCGTCTATGGAAATTCCCTTGCCCTTCCAAGCAAGCAACTCTGGATCCGCCAGTGGGTGGAAGTTGTTTGAAATTGGAGCCGCAAGATAGACACGGGAATAGGAGGGATAAGGACAGGATTTGTTGAAGAAGATCGTTTTAAGTTTTGAGTGAAGACCTGTGCAGAGATTGCAAAGGCTGAAGCGTTTGTGAATTTATTGCAACTTACGAGTCCTATATACAGTACTAAATGTGGTAACAGTTCCGCATTTACAGCTTGAATAATTTGCATTTAATATTCTTTCACATATTGCCTAAGATCCTTTCTAAGATTTATCTATCTTTGCCCCAGCAATAACACTGAACTTCCAGACTCATATATCGGATTTTGGAATTTGCATTTTGACTGCAGAATTTTTGATTGCGTGTTGACCAAAACATGATTTACAAATATTTTGGTAATTAGCTTTCAGAAGTCCTACAAACGTAACCAGGGTCCTATTGGAACAGAAATCTTAAATAAACATCCTGCCCTGGAGGGTATCTGCAGGGGTGACAGTCCAGAATGCCTAGTCCTTAATGCCTAGTCCTTAATGCCTAGTCCTTAATGCCTAGTCCTTAATGCCTAGTCCTTAATGCCTAGTCCTTAATGCCTAGTCCTTAATGCCTAGGCTATTGTGCTACAGGCTATAAAAACTTAGCAACAACTTTTCAAACACCTACTCGCTTAAGTAGGCCTACTTAAACATCTACTTGTTAACCATCTAGTTTCTGACTTTAAGACAGCAATAAACAACCTACCTGCAAACAAAACAACAAAAACCTCACTCTGTTCATTCGATAGGGTATTTGTAATTTTTTTTATTATCAATACACTACGATTTACTTTGCTTAAAAAGGATTACTACTGATACGTACAGCTTTAAACTAACAGACATATGTGTACAACAGACTACTTTCACTAAAACACAGTGATTCAGAAACCCTTAACCCACTGCTGCATGCATCGCAAATTCAGAGGGGCTTAAAAGGGTTAAAGAGACACCAGTAACTACAAGGGAGAACTAGACTCATACACAAACCATTGCCACAAATTTTATTAACAGTAAACACATCGCTAAATGTCTGATACTAATCTACTATTCACAGCTCTATGCAGGTCGTATTTAAACGAAAAATGATGCAGTTTCATTAGCCCTGGAAAACACTCTAAAATCAGAAGTAAATACTTAATAACGTAACAAATCTAATACTAAATAACACGGCACTATCTGCAAGACCGTCTGTGATGGTGGATTTACAGCAATTGCTCATATATGCACCCCTAACCCTGGCATCACTGGCACTGCTATGGTTTCTGAAATGGGGGAAGCAAGGGTCAGAAGATTCCACGAGGAAACTCCTCTTGGTTGCTCCTGGCCTCCCACAAGGTTCAGTTGGGGGTCAAGGTCAGTGCCCTTCCCTGCAGAGCTACCTAGTACTGCTTGGCGTCACTTTACCCTCCAGACTTCAAACTAGTTAGGTGGTCAAACTGGTGCATCAGCTACATAGCATTAAACAACTCCAAAATACAATAAGACTAGAAAACAGTGACACTTCACATGCTGGTAGAGTTTAACCCTTTCTGGTAGGGTTTAACCCTAAACAGTTTTTCACTTTTCATGTTTTTGGTGTATATAACCATTTGCAGAAAACAGTGAGAAATTCTTTACAAAGTCTTGCAAAAATGAATACATATTTCCTTTAAAAAAACAAATAAACAATTTACACATAAGATTTTGAACTACCTCTGCAATACCTATTTGAAGTACAATACCTCCAACACACACATGCACACACACATAAATATAACATTTCTGTCCACACCATAACATCACTTTTTATAACAATATTTTCTCGATAAATAACACTTCTCGTCCTGCATTTACACTTCCAATAACAACTTTCTGATTACATGATCATATTTCCTGTCATAACTTTTTCTGCTATACTCAAACTTATTGAAACAGCTTTTTGAATAAAGTTACCATTTCTTGTTCTAATACAAGAAGGAACATTAGCTTGCTATAACGTTTCTCATTCTAACATAATTTCTTATTGTAACATAATAAATTCTAAAACAAAAAACAAACATTGCTCTTGAATTTATCAGATCACTTCACATGATATCTGTGGTTTTTCTTTTTAATATTTTATATCCTTTTTCAGTAGCTGTAATATCAGTTGCTTCCTTTTTGTGGTGTTCAAAAAACACCTATACCTAAAGGAAACGCAATCTGCAGACGCAATGCAAATTAACATTTCTAAATATAGAACGACCCACAAGGTGAAGTGAAGTACCGGAAGAAACTCAAACTTCCACTGGACAGCATATCATCACAACAAGCAGTGGAACTGAAAGTTTTCTGCCATTAGACTACTTCCTGTTCTGAATTTTTTGCCCCCTACCAGAATGTATTGTTTTTTGTTCATGCAAACATACACTGATAAATATGAACAGTTATTACAAGAGACGAGGGACAGAAGCAGATGGCACAAAACTGTCCATGGTGCAGCCAATCCTCAGCTCGAGGACAGTTGAAGACAAGACAAGACACTACGAAATACGTAAAGTAAACTTGTGTTGACAGCGTTCTGTAAAGTAGCCACACATTTATACAGAGATGCTCCCTACAAGCCTCTTAAAAAGTGCTAAGCAACAAGACAAAGTTTCTGCATAAGATAACGTTTTCATATGAATACCGGTATGTTTTTTCTGGTCATAGTATTTTATTTCTTGCGCAACTATGTGAGAAGAAATAATACTTGATTATTTCTCTTGTGTTCTTTACTGATTCATTTAATTAATTTGACTAAACTTTCCATTCATAAATGACCTGCAAGAGTGGTACATGTCATAACAGTGTATCAGCTGGCATGGTTAGCTACACGTGTACGTCAAGGTGCCTCTGTGCGTGAGGATGCCAGTTCGCATCCTGATCATGGTTTATTTCAGAGATTTGAATCTCGGGCTAGCACGGTCCGTACACGGGGGACCTTAAACGGTGTGGCGTCCATTCAAACAGGCTGAGGTGCACCCGATAAATTCATTGAACAATGAGCAGGGTCGAGGCCATACGGCAGCTATAGAAAAAGTGCACATTCATATTTAATACTAAGTAGACGTGTGTGTAAAACCAGACATTGTAATGAGTGAGTACCGAGAAGATCTAGTTTGCAGATGCCACGCTCTTGATCCGAAATCGCCTAGTTGTTTTCTTTGTAAGGTAAGTCTTCTAGTATAACCAGTTTCCGGTTGAGTCTTCGGTGAGGCTCAGGTCACGGTTCTCTGGCTGCTCGAGCACCGTCTGTGTCAACGGTTTTGGCGCCATCTGCAGGACCAGCCTCTGCATCGTCGGCTTCCGTTGCAGGTCACTCAGATTCATTGCCTCATCATAAGCCTACAATTTCATGTTTTATTCCGTAAAATTTTCACCCATGATTCCTCAGAATTTAAAAGCAGTTCCAGGGAAATTCAAATGTCCAGATCGGCTAAACCTAGTCAAGTTCTGGCTTGGAGAAAGTGTCACAGAAGGTGACAGTATTAAACTTCCAGCAGCTGGAAAAGATGCCACGTTTCTTTTGCATCTCAAGATGTCTTATTTATTGCACTTGTTACGTGCACAAGGTCAGTGCATCAGAACCTGAGGTGCAAGACAGGTGAATGTGAATAACTTGTCCAGAGTTGTTACATGGAGTCTACTCGGCAGGTTCAAATCGGCAATGGCCAGATAAAAGACCAGTGTGCAACTGAATAGACTATCATTATTAATTAATAATGATGATGATGATGAGTTATCTGCCTGAAGCCAGGTCCATTGGCTTTATGCCACCCGGGGATGAGATGAGCAAGGTGGTTTCCCGTTGCCTACCTCACAGACAGTGGTGGATGAGCAACTTGTTCAAGGTAGCTACGCAGTGGCTTCATGCAGATTCGAACCCATAACCCTCCGATTATGAGGCACAGACCATACCACTACATCACTACATCTCAAAAATTAATAATAAATAATAATTAATAATAAATAAATAAACAAATAATTATTTATTAACTATTAATACCATACTAAATCTGAAGTTGGTAGAATTAGCAGGGCATCTGAACGCTGTGGTAGTGCCTTGCGAGATTCTCATAACATGCTAGATAAATTGCCAGAGATAAGCATAGGCATTATATACCTACGCATATCTCTGGCAATTTGTTACACACACATATATATGTATATATACATCGTTATATAGTTGTTTTGAAGACTGGTAAACATGTTTGTAAGCTCAAACATTTCTAAACTCCTACTTAAGAGCTAAACACAGGACAATAGCAAACCCACTGAAATCCAGCAAAGCACCTCTGTCAAAAGCGACTGCGTAACATTCGACTGCAGTCACTTGCCATTCAAGACTAAAACCCAATCCTGAGTTTGAGCCGCTAGAAAAACTGCAGTGGCTTTGCAAAAAAATTTATCCTTTGGGTAAGTTAGAAATGGCAGCCATACCTGGAATTTCCTTCGAATGACGCTCATGCCTGATCCACTCTCCGGGGAGTGGATCGGTTTTGCTGTCGAATTGCTGGAGGTGTTGCCGAGGATAAATCTTCCATTCTGGTTGGCCGAATCCATGTGGTAGCCATACTGGTAATCTCCACCAGGTCCCATTCCACCCTTCTGATTGTCTACAACCACCAGAAAAGCGAAAGCGATGGTTGGCGATGTGATTCCTAGACCTGTGCTTTGCATGCTGGTCCGTTCATTAGCGAGCTTGGTCTGCAATCCAACGACTGTAGCTTTGAGCCAGCTGATTGGACTTTGCGTAACAACCCTGGGCGAGTTGTTCACGCATCCCTGTCTCACGTCTGAGACTCAGATATACTGACCTTGACCATGTAACAAGTGCACAATAAATAAATTAATTAATTAATAAAAATAATAAATAAAATAAATAATAAATAAATAAAATAAGTGAGCAATAAATAAATAAGAATTACATACATTGTGTCGATCCTCCACTTCCTCCGCCTCCATAGCCTTGGTTTTGATTCTGGAATGATCCTCCGGCCTCAAAGTATCCGTTAGCATTCGAAGGACCAGGAGCTCCATCACCTACAGAGCAGTTTCAAAGGCTCTATAAATAAGATCAGCTCAACAGACCTTTTCAACAGCTCTATAAATAAGATCAGGTCAAATGACCTTTTCAACAGCTCTATAAATAAGATCAGGTCAAATGACCTTTTCAACAGCTCTAGAAATAAGATCAGGTCAAATGACCTTTTCAACAGCTCTAGAAATAAGATCAGGTCAAATGACCTTTTCAACAGCTCTAGAAATAAGATCAGGTCAAATGACCTTTTCAACAGCTCTAGAAATAAGATCAGGTCAAATGACCTTTTCAACAGCTCTATAAATAAGATCAGGTCAAATGACCTTTTCAACAGCTCTAGAAATAAGATCAGGTCAAATGACCTTTTCAACAGCTCTAGAAATAAGATCAGGTCAAATGACCTTTTCAACAGCTCTATAAATAAGATCAGGTCAAATGACCTTTTCAACAGCTCTATAAATAAGATCAGGTCAAATGACCTTTTCAACAGCTCTATAAATAAGATCAAGTCAAATGACCTTTTCAACAGCTCTAGAAATAAGATCAGGTCAAATGACCTTTTCAACAGCTCTATAAATAAGATCAGGTCAACCGACTGCGACAACTACCTTGTTCTGAAAATGACTTAGAAAAAAACTTTAATTTTAAAGCAACCGGAAAAATGTGAAGTGTCAGAACGTGATTTTCATATGCTCAAGGAAATGCTAGGAAATTGTACAAATGCTAAAAATTAACCCAAGAATTAACCAGGAAGTTAATTTTGTTGATTCAACATTCCTTAACATTGTTGAACGTTTTAATGCTGAGTGATAGATACTTCGTGTTCCACCACCGAAAAAAACACAACGTCTACACACATAACGTGAAAAAGTAGCCAGGATAGGCTTACAGTACTCCAGCAACCCAATGTCTTCTTACTCTCAAGATAATATGAAGAACCCAATCCCCAATGTCTTCTTACTCTCCAGATAATATGAAGAACCCAATCCCCAATGTCTTCTTACTCTCCAGATAATATGAAGAACCCAATACCCAATGTCTTCTTACTCTCAAGATAATATGAAGAACCCAATCCCCAATGTCTTCTTACTCTCCAGATAATATGAAGAACCCAATACCCAATGTCTTCTTACTCTCCAGATAATATGAAGAACCCAATACCCAATGTCTTCTTACTCTCAAGATAATATGAAGAACCCAATCCCCAATGTCTTCTTACTCTCAAGATAATATGAAGAACCCAATACCCAATGTCTTCTTACTCTCAAGATAATATGAAGAACCCAATCCCCAATGTCTTCTTACTCTCCAGATAATATGAAGAACCCAATACCCAATGTCTTCTTACTCTCAAGATAATATGAAGAACCCAATCCCCAATGTCTTCTTACTCTCAAGATAATATGAAGAACCCAATCCCCAATGTCTTCTTACTCTCAAGATAATATGAAGAACCCAATCCCCAATGTCTTCTTACTCTCCAGATAATATGAAGAACCCAATCCCCAATGTCTTCTTACTCTCCAGATAATATGAAGAACCCAATCCCCAATGTCTTCTTACTCTCCAGATAATATGAAGAACCCAATCCCCAATGTCTTCTTACTCTCCAGATAATATGAAGAACCCAATACCCAATGTCTTCTTACTCTCAAGATAATATGAAGAACCCAATCCCCAATGTCTTCTTACTCTCAAGATAATATGAAGAACCCAATCCCCAATGTCTTCTTACTCTCAAGATAATATGAAGAACCCAATCCCCAATGTCTTCTTACTCTCAAGATAATATGAAGAACCCAATCCCCAATGTCTTCTTACTCTCAAGATAATATGAAGAACCCAATCCCCAATGTCTTCTTACTCTCAAGATAATATGAAGAACCCAATACCCAATGTCTTCTTACTCTCAAGATAATATGAAGAACCCAATCCCCAATGTCTTCTTACTCTCCAGATAATATGAAGAACCCAATCCCCAATGTCTTCTTACTCTCAAGATAATATGAAGAACCCAATACCCAATGTCTTCTTACTCTCAAGATAATATGAAGAACCCAATCCCCAATGTCTTCTTACTCTCCAGATAATATGAAGAACCCAATACCCAATGTCTTCTTACTCTCAAGATAATATGAAGAACCCAATCCCCAATGTCTTCTTACTCTCAAGATAATATGAAGAACCCAATCCCCAATGTCTTCTTACTCTCCAGATAATATGAAGAACCCAATCCCCAATGTCTTCTTACTCTCCAGATAATATGAAGAACCCAATACCCAATGTCTTCTTACTCTCAAGATAATATGAAGAACCCAATCCCCAATGTCTTCTTACTCTCCAGATAATATGAAGAACCCAATACCCAATGTCTTCTTACTCTCAAGATAATATGAAGAACCCAATCCCCAATGTCTTCTTACTCTCAAGATAATATGAAGAACCCAATCCCCAATGTCTTCTTACTCTCAAGATAATATGAAGAACCCAATCCCCAATGTCTTCTTACTCTCAAGATAATATGAAGAACCCAATACCCAATGTCTTCTTACTCTCAAGATAATATGAAGAACCCAATCCCCAATGTCTTCTTACTCTCCAGATAATATGAAGAACCCAATCCCCAATGTCTTCTTACTCTCAAGATAATATGAAGAACCCAATACCCAATGTCTTCTTACTCTCAAGATAATATGAAGAACCCAATCCCCAATGTCTTCTTACTCTCCAGATAATATGAAGAACCCAATACCCAATGTCTTCTTACTCTCAAGATAATATGAAGAACCCAACCCAATGTCTTCTTACTCTCAAGATAATATGAAGAACCCAATCCCCAATGTCTTCTTACTCTCCAGATAATATGAAGAACCCAATACCCAATGTCTTCTTACTCTCAAGATAATATGAAGAACCCAATCCCCAATGTCTTCTTACTCTCAAGATAATATGAAGAACCCAATACCCTTGTCGAGACGAGTGTTGGACAGACTGTGCGATATTCCACCGCCTGGAACCCCGTGTGGCGTCAGGTACGCCGTCTCTGCATCGATCTCGTTGGTCGGCTGCGGTGCCCCAATGATCGGCGGCAGGTGACGAATGTAGAAGAAGTTGAGCGCCAAGTAACCGACAAAGACGAAGATGCACGCGATGCCATACGCTCGAAACACCGACTGCGTGCCTAAGATGAAGCAATATACAGACATTCACATGTGATGTAATAATAATTGCATGTTTATTTATTTATTTATTTATTATTAATTATTATTTATTATTAATTTTTGAGACGTGGTGGTGTAGTGGTATGGTCTGTGCCTCATAATCGGAGGGTTATGGGTTCGAATTTGCCTGAAGCCACTGCGTAGCTATCTTGAACAAGTTGCTCATCCACCACTGTCTGTGAGGTAGGCAACGGGAAACCACCTTGCTCATCTCATCCCCGGGTGGCATAAAGCCAATGGACCTGGCTTCAGGCAGAGAACTCATCATCATCATCATTATTAATTAATAATGATAGTCTATTCAGTTGCACACTGGTCTTTTATCCATAGCGCCTGAACATGGGACCCATCTTGAACCAGCAATCGTTCCAGCAATTACAGATCTTGTATGCTCCTGAATAGACCAACACGCCATACATGCCACATTGCAAACTGATTTTCGTGTGTTGGGATAAATCAAACACATATCCAAACTCTTCACAGTAAAAAATAGTTATCTAACAAAATGCAACGGGATGTTTGCAGCAAACATGTCTTAAGAAAAGGTACTAAACGGAGACAAGGTAAAACAACAAAGTCATCTCAAATAATTCTTGCTGTAATTTTAAAGGTGGTATTACCATATGAGTTAATATCTGAATTAATTCTTGCTGTAATTTTAAAAGTGGTATTACCATATGAGTTAATATCTGAATTAATATTTGCTGTAATTTTAAAGGTGGTATTACCGATGTTGGTACCTTATCCTCTGCCAAACGCATGGTAAAGCGGGGAGATATCCAACACTTAGGTCAAGCAACCAAAGAAGCTTGTTCACCAAAAACAGTCTCGTTTTTGGCACAACCAGAGAAAGACGAGAGGAAAGGTGGTATTACCATATGAGTTAATAAGGGCACCACCGATGATGGTACCACATCCTCTGCCAAACGCATGGTGTAGTGACTGTAAGATCATCTGGGCGGTTGGCCGGTGGGCAACAGGTATGCCCTGGGTCATGTACGAGCACCCGGCTGCCCAGACCGCTGCATGGGTCAACCCTACCACATTAAAACAAAAATAGTAAAAGTACACTCTGACAAAAAGTAATGTCTGGAAATAGCAAACACTGCTGTAGCCAGAACAGTCAAACACATTAACTGTCTAGTAATAAAGCGTTACCGTGGCCTACACTTTTAAAATCATGTCTGGAAATAGCAGACATAATGAATCCAGAAGCTCATAGACATAAAGCAACTTGCTTTATAAGTTCACTGGTAATAGAACCTGCAACCTAAAAGCCTTGTGTCTTACAGCAACTCAAACCGTAACAACTCTCTCCCTTCCCATCTGATCTCTAAGCAACAGATTTTGTGTTTCTTACTAGGTTTCTGGACAGCCCCTCTCACTTGACGCAGCATTTACGAATAAGCCTGCAAAAAAGTTCTGTAAGCAGTTGAAACAATGGTAACTTTCATTGGATAAATTGCTCATTTTCGGGATAAATTGCAGAACTTCCCAGATAACTTTGACTGAATAAATCAGATTTGGTGATTATTTCAGTAAGTAAGGTGAGCTTACCCTGCACAAATTCGAATGGCAAGACCCACCATGGATTCTCTAGGTAAGAGATGTAGATAAATCTTGCCACATTGCCAATCAGGCCAGCATAGATGACATTCAGATGACCTGCAATTGTAGAAATCTACCATAACTAACAAATATCACCATAAATTCGGTCCAAAACTTATCAACAATAGCCATCCTAAATCGGCAAACTTTTCAGTATTACAGAATCGTCATACAGCAGTCATGAACCTCTAAAAGCATATTTCTAAACTTCTTTCTCACTGTTTCATCTAGGGGTTATCATGCTGGACTGGCATTCTGTCAACCCACAAGCCTGGAGTTCATATCCTCTGGTAGAAATTCGAACTCCAGATAGATGTTCTGGGATCTATGTTCCACATGCACTCCCTAAAAAACAGCTATAAAATGAGTACCCTGATCGTACTTTGCCAGTGGGAAGGTCAGAAGGCAAGAAAGAGGATTGTCCACAGGCACCTCTAAACAACTCAGCTATAAAATGAGTACCCTGGTCGTACTTTTCCAGTGGGAAGGTCAGACGGGGTGAAAGAGGGTTCACTTTACCTCAGATACCCAGGCTAAAAGTTGAAGTCGCTAACACTTCATACCCATGGCTGCCACTGAGGCTTAGCTTAAAAGACCGCAGTTCTTGTTTTTTTTTTTGATTTCACTTAAGGCAGTAATAAAAATCAGATCTCTAATTACCATAGTTTGCTACCAGATTGCGAATGAAGAAGTAGGCCGTAATTTCCGACACGTGATTGATGACAGAGGAAATTCCGAAGAGCGTTGGAGAGCCGCGCAGATCCTGAAGATGCCAGAAGAGAAAAGCGAACACGAGACCGATGCCAAACCCCATGTACCAGAGGAGGAAGAACATGGCGCTGTACTGAATCGGAGCAAACATCTTGAGGACGCTGACCCACTGTGGCAGGGTTCCAGCCTGGCCCGGCTGCCCGCGAGGAACGTACAGACTAGCGGCGGCAGCCGGTGGCTTTTCTTCAGGAGTGGCATGGACATCGGATATCATATCTCCCGTCATGACTCGACCTTCGTCGTCATGCAGCGAGATGTGTACTTTCTGCTGTTCGTCTGAAACGTCTGGACCACCGGTGGTCTCTGCTGGCGGGTTGTCCTTCCTGTTGAGCTGCGTCAGTGTCTGCTGGACCTTTCCCATGACCTTGGTCCGGAGTTCCGACAGGGGAATGTTGTTGAAGGACGAGTCGACCTCCTTGAAACGGAACTGGGTCGCCGTGAGGAACGCGCAGCTCATCAGAACGGAGAAGACTGCATAGCAGGTCATGTAGTTTCGATCGACGAGGTGTTCCGTCCCGCACGGGTGATTCGGAAATATGCTCGAATGGTCGAGGGCAATTCCGACGAAGAACATGGCGATGGCCCATCCGAAGGAGCCATACATCCGCTGTCGGCCGTAGTTTTCGACGTCGTCTTCGAGGTAGCCTAGCGTTGCTGTGTCGGCCATAGTCAAAGCCGGGGTGCTGAGGAATTCCCCGAGGATCTGAAGGACCAGGAGCTCGAGGAAGACGCTCCGGATATCCTGGATGCGGTAGACAACCGCACTCAGAGGAGGAGAAACGAGATTCTTGGCACTGACCTCGTTGAGGTTCGCAACGTGTTTGTGGTTCAGTGGTAGAGGCGACATTCCGACCTTGTCGATCATTGGGAATGGAAACTGTCGAAACTGGTACAGCCGTTGAGTTTTGTGACGTTCTGGGACTTTTTCTTTATCATGGTGGGATTTGTTGTCATGGTGGGATTTGTCGTCATGGCTGGTTTTGTCGTCATGGCTGGTTTTGTCGTCATGGCTGGTTTTGTCCTCATGGTGGGTTTTGTCATCATCGTCCTTGTCATTATCGTCGTCATCGTCGTCGTCT
Source organism: Norana najaformis (assembly GCA_964023275.1). Lineage (NCBI taxonomy): Eukaryota > Metazoa > Annelida > Clitellata > Crassiclitellata > Hormogastridae > Norana > Norana najaformis. Next base: position 21,842,858 of record OZ029927.1, read on the forward strand.
TTTTTGTCGTCTCCTTCGTTTTCATTACCGTCATCGTCATCACCTGTTTTGTCCGCACCGTCTTTCTTCTCAACAGAACTTGGCTGATGTTGATCTTCCGGTGCATCAGCGAATCTCTTCACTCGTCCTATGGGCAGCCAACGCGGCTCGTAGAGGTATAGCTTACTCTCCCTGCTTGGAGACATCAGATCCTCCTCGGCGGCAAAACTGTCCGAGCGCGTTCCTCTCTTGCTCCGAGGTTCCTCCATGTCGGCAAATTCCAGATGCGAAATGGTGTACGGTGCGGTCACGATGATATCCGTTCCGTTGTGCACGAGACAGGCGTTCGCCGGTGGCTGGACAAATGCCAGAGCCAGGGTGAAGACGACCCAGCAGAAAAGCGAAAACAAGAGCACAGTCTTCCATTTTTTCCAGCGTTCAGCGACGTTGCCCCAGAACGGCCCAGCCACGAGCTCGACGAACGGTCGAAACCCGATCAGCATGCCCGTCTGCGCCGGATTCATTCCGAGCTGCTTGAAGTAAACTGCGATGAGCGGAAATAGTGAGCCGAAAGCCGCAAAAAAGAAGAAATAAAACAATTTCGCCACGAGCAGGTCATAGTTCACGTCTGAACAGAGCCGAT
>OZ029927.1:21845979-22035979 GCA_964023275.1 Norana najaformis
AACGCAAACCAATAAGAATAAGTATCGTGTCTGCAGTACAGGATAATAGCAATAGCATATGCATATTGATACAAATATAAAAATAATAGTAGGTGCACATTAGGGTGCTTCCAAAAAATGAAAGTGTCAGAAAGTTACTCTCCAACCTATTATTGTGTGATACTAGGTGGAAAAAGTAACTACCACGGTAGTAAAATTTTTAGCATGATAAAATAAATTTAGGACTTGCTCAAGGCAGTCAAAGTTTTGCTATAGTGCAGTTTCTGTAAAAAATCAAGTGAAAGAGTAAACAACTAAACAGTGAACACGCATGAAAAGAATGTAAACTGCAGTGTAATGGTAGAGTACCAGCATAAAGTACACAGAACAGTCACTCAGTACAGTCAATAAAACACTGTAGCATATACCGAACACAGCGAACGGCGAACGCCATACAAAACATTATGCCATGTATTTTAACTGAAAATGCAGTTACCATCAGTCTATCAATAATTCTTGTTGCCAGTTTCTCTGGATTTCTTGATATCTCCTGCCTTTGTTGGCACACTGAACTTGCTTCTATGATCCTCTACTACTTGCATGAGATGCTGCTTCTGTTCCTCGTTGTGCTTTAAAGAGGCATTGAATTCTTGAATCAAGGCAACTCCCCGTTCTGCAAGATCATTCGTTACCTTCACGGAGGTGGCGACCATCTGGTCCTTTAGATATGATTCTTGTAGCAGCCATTCGCTGGGGTCACTCCGCAAGAATTCCTCAGACAGGCCGAGGCTCTTTAAAAAGCGTTGTGTAGATGTCGAGACGAAGTCAAATAGTCCCTTTGTTTCTGGATTGACGAATAGTGGAATCTGTTTTGGAGGTTCATCAGTATCTCCGACAGCCATGACCATTAATCTCTTCTCTTCCACCAAGACATTATCGTTGAAGAATCCAAATCCTACCAGCAGCTCAGACAAGTACTAAAAATGACGACCAAATGTTGTGGTGGCAGCTTCGGCAACCACCCTGTTTGAGTATGCTGACAGAGCACCTAGCAAGGACAGGTCATTTCTTGGAGCAGCTGCAGATGAAGGGCTCTGGAACCACTATGTGATATACACGGCAGGCACAAAGAGACAGACCTCTTCCTTATTTGTCCACGATATGAGGGACCACATGACTTCCGTAATCCGGAGGATCCTAGCTGCAATGGTTCATACTGTTTGCGGAATAGCGACATCTTTATAAAATTCTCCATTATGGATGGGAACACCCTAACGCACATAAAGGCTTTTGTCATACGATTCAACCAACACTTTGATGGTTTCACTCATAAACTGAAAAACACAAACACTACAACACACCGTAGTAATAACACAGTTAATAAATAATGTTTAATATTAACAGATACATAATTAGTAAATAAAACCGTTCTTATAACACAATTCTATGTCAAGTTAACGCAACTCTAGGAGGAGGCCTATTATCAGTTTTGTAAGCCAATACCTGCATGCTTTGAATCATTTGGCAAGGTGGGCTAATTAATGTTATGTCAATGACCTCATTTTAACCTCAGCATATTAGGGTGGCTCGCAATTAGATCCTCCTGGCGATCGTGGTGTAGAGTCAGTGTACTCATTTTGTAACTAAGCTCACTAGAAGGCGCTAGTGGAATGAAAATCTTCGTATGTAACGTAAATGTAAATATAAATCTCCGAAATTTCTCAGTGGCACACAAATGTCGCGTAAGGGTGACGAGCTTAACACCGGCGCTATATCAAGTCGAGTCCGCAAGAGCCAGGTTGTTTCGTCAGTTTCGGTGCCAGATCGGAATCTTTGGGGCAAATATCTTAGAATATCTTTCCACACTGGCAGGGATTTGAATTCCCTATCACATTACAGCAAACGGCCTGGATAGCTACATTGGTTAATGCGTACGTCAAGGCGCCTCTGGGCGTGAGGATGCCGGTTTGCGTCCCGGTCGTTGCTTATTTCAGAGATTTGAATCTCGGGCTAGCATAGTCCGTGCACTGGGACCTTAAATGGCGTGGCGCCCATTCAGACGGGCAGCGGTGGTGAAGGATCTCACCCGATTAATTCATTGAAAAATGAGCAGGGTTGAGGCCATACGGTCGCTGTAGAAAAACGCGTACATTTACATGAACATTTTACAAATATTAGGTTGTGCTTAGACACCTTTATACCGGTTTCGTTTGAAGCTATATATTCGTCAATTTCGTTCAATCGATATTATCTCGTCACAACCAAAACAAAAAGGTCGACGTTAACGGACATGGCAGACGCCAGATGTCGTTAAACACTGAACACTAATACAAAATTCAAACGGTGGTAAGGATCTCATCCGATTAATTCATTAAAAAATTAGCAGGGTTGAGGCCATACGGTCGCTATAGGGAAACGCGTACATTTACATTTTACAAATATTAGGTTTTGCTTAGACACCTTTTAATCGCATTTTAACGAAGCTATAAAATTCGAGATAGCACGGTAAGTGCGCAAGAAACAATCAAACTCCGCCACTGCCTTGTTTGGGGGTAGTGCCAGTCCCAAGCCTGGATAAAAGAGGAGGGCGACGGCAACGGCCTTTGATGCCATAAGCTGTCGTTAAACTGAGGAACTACTACTACTAAGTGCGCAAGGATCTAAGTGCCGTGGGGTCCATTCAAACGGGCAGCGGTGGTGAAGGATCTCACCCGATTAATTCATTGAAAAATGAGCAGGGTTGAGGCCATACGGTTGCTGTAGAAAAACGTGTAGGCCTATATTCAGATTTTGGTAAATGTCAGGCCGTAAATATCACAAGGATTGAGCCTATTACGCCTAGTGGAGTTTATCTGCCAAGTGTCAACACATTCAACTCTTTCTCACAATGTTCTGCAGAACAAACAGACGTTTCTTATCTCGCTCGTTCTGTTCTATCGGTCTTTTCTCTGCATTTGTCTCTCTCGTTTTATTCTCATCTGGTCTAAATCATCGCCGTTTGCTCATCAGGAATTCTCTCTTCTAAGCTCATTCGAGTCATCCTGCATTGTTCATCTTTACTCAACTTGATTTTTTCAGTGTACTCGTATCATCTTGGCTCATCTTGACTCAAATCATGTTCCTCGCTTCCCTTGACTCACCATTTTACCTTAACTCATGTTTTTTGTTTCATTTGACTCACCATTTTTACCTTAACTCATGTTTCTGCTTCACTTGCCTCACCTTTCTTATCTTGGCACTGACTCACTTTTTCACTTCTTTTATTGCATCTTGTCTTATCTTCATTTATCTCATCCTTTTAATCACTTTCTTATCATCTTATCATTTCTTCCTCATCTCCTCCACTTAAAGTCTCATCTGGATCATCATCATCATCTCACATCTTTTTAGGATATCTTATGACTGTAGTTGATTCTTGAACCCTTGTACAGCGCCCTTTTCTTCGGCCTCGGCTGTGCTACGGCGCTGTATAAATTGTCTTATTATTATTATCTCAACTTACCCATTTGAATCCATCCTATTGTTCTTGCCTCGTTTAAAGCCTTTCCCACATTTCATCTCAAGTCAGTGAATCGTCATCATCCTCCGAACCCAAGGCTTCTTACTACCCACAAGGTATCAATCATAATAGTGCTCCAAATCAAGAACTACATACAACTCACGACTTCTTTACACCAACCAAGATATCATTCACTGGCGTTCCAATTCAAAGACCTCAACTCACGACTTCTTTTGTGCCAAACAAGGTATCAATCGTAGGCGCTCCATATAAAAATCTCAACTCATGCTTCTTTTACTACACATGAGGTACCATAAGCACACTACAGCCTTACAATTACAGCCATCTAATTATTTCTCAATAATAAAACTATTCTTAATGAAAACAAGAGTCTGTAGCAAACAGACCAAACACAAAGCACCCAAACTACTATCACAGCATCCATTTATTTTTAGTCTAAAATATTAATAATTAATTAGAAATTTAAGAAATAATGCAAACCAATAAGAATAGGTATGTCTGCAGTGCAGCATAACAGCAACAAAATATCGTTCATGCGTATGAGTAATAGTAGTTCTACATAAATGCTTTTGTCATATGATAAAACCAACACTGATGGTTTCACTAGAAAACTGATAAACACAAACATTAAAACATACCGTAATAATAACACAGCATTAATAAATAATATTTAATATTAACAGATACATAATTAATAAATAATATTTAATATTAACAGATACATAATTAATAATCACTGGCACTCCATATCAAAAACCTAAATTCAAGACTTCTTTTGCTCCAAACCAGTGTATCCATAACTGGCGCCCCCTATCAAAAACCACAAACCCTAATCGAAAGCCCAAAGAGCTGAGCAAAAGCCTCCGCTGCATCGATCACGTGCAGTCGCGTTTCCACTCCTCGAACATAATCGATCGAAGCAATCCCCTCCCCCACAGCATCATGACTGCAGACGCTGAAACGAACGAGCAACGGAAAGAAGAATCGATCCACAAACATGGCCGGTGTAATGCGAGATCGGTTTCGGGAAGAAAGCGGTTCCGACTCCGCCCACTTTTGTTGCCAAGAAACCTCATATTGAAGTGAATTTTAAAGTACTCTGTTGTCTTGACAGCAAAATTTAATGCAAAACAATATCTCAGTAGGTGGATAAATACACCCCCAAGCATTCGCCCAAGCAGTGTGTACTTACGCAGTCGTAATTAGAACAAACCATTATTTTGACGAACGAAGCGGTAGAAAACTGCTACGTGACGTCATCGGTCACGTGAACCAATCACAATTCTTTTCGGGTGTTTTCGTTTCGTGGCGGAGCGGATCTCGCCTCACACCGACCCATCCACCACGCGATCGATCGAAACCTGGCCCGTCCGCCCACGGCCCCCGAGTCTTAAGAGCAAAAGAAACAGTATTGATTGTCGTAGAGACGGAGAGTGTAAAACAAACGGCCTTCAAAGGAACGACCCACGTCACCCGACAGCGGCATAGGAAATTTATAGAGCGGCTCTTCATGAATGTACACAGCCGATGAAGGAAGAAGCGTTCAGCCATCGCAAATCTGATAAACGGAACTCTTTAATTCCCGCAATTCAGACAGTGATTTATGGCTCGTCATCTAGTCCATTGTAATTCAATCCAAACAGATCAAATCTAATCCAGTATAATCCAATCAAATCTGACCCGACATAATCCAATTAAAATCTAATTAGACTGAATTCAATCCGGTGTAATCCAATCAAATTTGATCCAACATAATCCAACCCAATCTAATCCAATTAGATCAAATATAATCCAATCTAATCAAATCCAATTTAATCTAAATCCAATCCAATCTGAAGATTTGCTTCTTCAGCACCAGCATCACATGGCATAAATCATCTTCACTCTTCTCTACACTACAGATTCAAATCATGTTTATTCTTCTCATAATCAGGTCTGGAGCACCTCTGACAAGGAGCCCTTCAAGAGGAGCTATACAAATTTGCAATTACAATTACAGTTACCAAATACAATTTATATAGCGCCGATTCAAGGGAACTCATCAGGAGCACTCCTAACCCAATAAAAGAAAACCATGATCAAATGGAACAGAGATGAAGAATCCTCAAGTTGTTTGCTTCTGTGGGATAACAACCGTGGAGCACAAATGGGAAAAATCACACAAATATAGTCACACACAGAAAACCATGGAAAAGTCAGTTGCATGCTACGCTAAAGCTGTTTAAAGGAAGCTCTGGAACAACTGATATGGCTTGCAAAAAGATAGCATTGTTTGGAATTCCTATGTCCACGTGGGACATGGTAGCATATTAGAATATTGGATAGAGGCTCAGCTTGTAACGTGGAAAGTAAGGGTTCAAGCCTCCTCCGAAATGGTTACTGTGTAGGAACCTTGAGCAAGTCCTTAACTCATAATTGCTCAGTGCCATCGACTATTGCTAAGTCATTAGATAGTGGCGCCTAATAAATGTAGAAATAACATACGTCATACAAGCGCATGAGACAAACCCAGCGGCGGCTCCAGAATTGCTTGCATGAGGGGCAAAAGCATTTTCAGAGTGGCAACACATTCTTGCAGGCCACAATGCAGGGGTCAAGTCTAAGGAACCCCGGCATATAACCAAGAGGGGGAGGCGAATGGCCCCTCACACCTACAGCTAAATCCGCCACTTGACAAACCCTAGTTTTACCCAAATGTTCGGAGTCTTGACAACAAAAGAATATTTACAAGAAATGCGAATAAATACATCTCCCAAACAAGAGGCACAGACTTTCAACGGCTTCTGTTTATCAGTGTAGCACAAGTCGTATCACAAACCAAACACGCAGGCCAAGCACAACACTCCCACCGCCAGGTGGTCGATGGGACGACGATGATCACTAGGTGGCGATGTGGTGCTGTTGGTTGATCTTCCGTTCGATCTGGGCGATGTACTTCTCGTGAATTCCAGATGCTCTGCAAAGAGGAATTTATCACGAATGAATATGGAAATTTATCAACCACTTGCAGAAGAACTGACAAAATCTGAGTTTGGAGAGGGGTGACTTCCTCATCATCATCACCACCACCACCAACAACAACAACAACAACACCACCAGTAACAACACCACCAGTAACAACACCACCAGTAACAACACCACCAGTAACAACACCACCAGTAACAACACCACCAGTAACAACACCACCAGTAACAACACCACCAGTAACAACACCACCATCACCACCAACAACACCACCACTATCACCACTATCACCAAAACCATCACCATCACCACCACCACCCTCTCTGAAATGTTGGCATTTCCACGACACTTTGCCAGCTGGGCTAGCCTCGAGCTGTTCGAACCCTGAAGGAAATCAGATGAGCAAGGAAATCAGATCTCAGAATTCTAACCGTAGCTCTTGGAGTTTTCTGCGTTTGATTTCTTCCAGGTGTAGCCTTCGCTGCCTCGCTTCCTCCTCAAGTTTCACACCTTCACCAAAGAACGCGTTTCGTTCTCTGATTCGATCGTGCTCCTTCTCGCGTATCTGGACTCGGATGCCTTTGGAAAAATCCCTGCGTTTCTGATGCTTCACTTCTTCCTCTCTTCTCTGCCTCTCGAGAAGTTCCTCCTGAGCTCTGTTTAACGATGAAGAATTAATTTAATAGGGTTTTAATTAACAGCAGATAAATAACCTATAAAATGAATGAGAAAGAAATAATGGAATAAAAACAATAACAAAATAGAAATACCCTAGCATATTTTGTCAAGAATATTGTAACATACATACATACACATATACATACATACACACATACACATACATTCATTCATCTCGTTTACTGATCTAAATTCAAGAACGATACATGTTACAATCATATACAATTGACAGGGATGCAAAAGGCACAACCAGCGGGAAAAGAAAATTTTGCTACCTTAGGGTCACCTGTTACTCAGTAGCAGTGAGATGGCTATTAATATAGCTATAAAACAACATATACATTAAGATGCATACATAAACATACACGTACAAATGTACACACTATATATCAGTAAACTACAACATACACACACACATACATACACACATACATACACACGCATACATACATACATACATACACAGGCATACATACATACATATATACATACATACATGCATATATACATACATGCATACATACTTACATATACGCATACATATGCATATACATACATTAAATCGTGACAGAACTTGTCAACCTTAGAACTCGATCAAATTCTGCTCGATCCCTCTGAGCCTCAACGGCCAGGAAGTGCTGCTTCTGTTTAAGTTGCTCGGCTCGAGCGTGAGCGAGCACGGCTGCGGTTTCAATCTTCTTCTTCTCTTCGAGAGCCTCCTTTCGACGCCATTCCAGCTCCATCCGCTCCTCGGCTCGTCTGGCTCGCACGGCGTCACGCTCAGCCTGCTCGTCTCGCGCTCGCTCCTGTAGAGCGCGAAGACGAGCCACCTCTCGATCCTTCTCGATGCGGATCCTCGCTTGCTCCTCCTCAAACGCTTCTTCCCTCTCCTAGAAATGGAAGAACCAGGTGTGTTCAACATACAACATACAAAAGAGATCATGTCTTGTTGACAGCTTCCTCTGGAATCGTTATTTTTTACCTAACAGACGAATGACAACTCTGGAATTAAAAAATCACATTAAGGGGTAATTATTATTATTTTTGTTATTATTAGCATTATTATTTTAAAATTTAGAGCCTATAGGTATAAAACCACCGAGGGGGAGTGGTAAAAACTGTTCCATAAAGGTGACAGTGGAGTTCTGGAATGGCTGTTATTATTATTATTATTATCATCATCGTCATCATCATCGTCATCATCATCATTATTATGATGATGATCATCATCATTGTCATTATTATTATTATTATTATCATCATCGTCATCATCATCATTATTATTATGATGATGATGATCATTATTATTATTATTATTATCACTGTCATTGTTATTATTATTTACCCAAAGTAGAAATGGTCCCCGAGGAATGAGAGAAAGACATCCTAAGGGGTAGAAATATTTACATTTACATCTACATTTGTATTTACAATACAACATTACGAGATCACTAACCGCCTTCTGGCGTTGAAACTCGAGGACTTTCTGTTCGAGAAGCTTCTCCTGCTCCCTGGAAAGCTGTTGCCGTTGTTTGAGGTCCGCGTTGCACTGGTTCAGCATCTCCCTCAGCTGTTCCTGTTCCCTGCGATGCTTCCAAATCCTCTGCTCCTCTTCCTCACACAGCTGGTCCAGGTATCTCCTCATCTCTCGATTCTCCACGTCCTTCCGTTCCAACTCCAAAAGTCGCTCCTTCACAACGCAAAACAAAAACAATTACTATGTTATGCAATACAATATTATACCATGTAAGGTAAGGTTAGGTTTGGTAAGGTTAGGTAGGGTCAGGTACAATAAACTATGAAAAGGTAGGAAAAGGTAAGGTAGGGTAATGTATGATAAAGTATGAAAAGGTAGGAAAAGGTAAGGTAAGGTAATTTATGATAAAGTATGAAAAGGTAGGAAAAGGTAAGGTAGGGTAAGGTACGACAGAGTATGAAAAGGGAGGAAAAGGTAAGGCAGGATAAGGTACAATAAAGTAGGAAAAGGTCAGGTAGGGTAAGGTATGGTAAGATATAGTCAGGTAAGGTACAGTATGGTAAGGTAAGGTCCATTAGGTTTGGTAAGGAAAGATAAGTTAAGGTTAGGTAAGATAAGACAGGGCAAGGTTGGGTAATGTATAGTAAGCTATGGTAAGGAAAGGTACGTTAAGGTTAGGTAAGATAAAATAGGGTATGGTAGGTGGCATCACCACCTCTACCACCTGCTACGAACTAGGACAGAAATCTCATCACCTGTTCGTTTTCTTCTATCTGTTCCATGATTTTAAGTGCGCCGAGGAACCGTTCCTCCTTTCGTTTGCGTTCGATCTCTTCCTCGATCTCAATTGCGTTCCGTCGATCGAGTTCCATGACCTGATTGAGTCGTCGATCCTCGGCCACCAACTCACGCTTGATCATCTGCTTCTCTGCAACCTGTGCGTCTCGTATCGCGTGGACCTTTGCTTCGTAGATCAGCTACGGTTGTAAATATCCACAAAAAACTTCATTCAGTCATTAACAACGATGACGATGATAATGATGATGACGATGATAATAGGACAACTTATAGAGCGCCGTATTACGGCCGAGGCCGAAAAAGGGTGCTTAATATAGCACACTGAATATCCTAAACAAAGTAAATTCGCGTGAAATACAATCAGAGCAATGTTCTTTAGTGCGTTCATTAATGCACCAGCCATCAGCCAATGTTAGAACCAAACCCTTCTCTAAACCCGATCAATTCCCAGCATAGTTTTCAGCACCAATTCCACCATCATCCATCTTATGTCCCTCTATCTATTACTCCACAGGTATTTCATTCAAAACTGAAGTCACACTTTCTAAAGAAATCCCACCCTAACTCATCGAATCCACCTCTCTTTTCTCTCAGCTTTAGCACAACCCACTCTAACAGCTCCTCTCCCCCTTCTCTATCTGGTCTTCTGGTAACCGAACAACTTTGTTCTAGACATGGCATCTTTGGACAATTCCCCTCTGACTTGACGCAGTGCTCATGAATATGCTGGTGACTGCGCTTAGGTTTTAAATAGCACTTTAAAAGTTGTGAGTTTATGATTATGATCACAATTACAATTAGGTCAGAGGAAGAAAGAGAGGCAATAAAAGAAGATGAAATTGAATTAAAAGTTGAAATTCGTAGTAGCTGTTTAAAGACGCTGGGTCATAAAGAAAATTATTTGCACCACTCTCCTCCTTTAGCCAGGATTGGGACTGGCACCACCTGAATAGGAAAGTGGCAGAGTTCCCTGCTAGCAATCAGTAGTAGTTGTTCCACTGTTTAACAACATCTTATGGCAACAAAGGCCGTTGAGTTGCTCTCCTCCTTTAGCCAGGATTGGGACTGGCACCACCTGAAAAAGAAAGTGGCAGAATTCCCTGCTAGCAATCAGTAGTTCCCAGCTAGCAATCAGTAGTAGTTGTTCCACTGTTTAACAACATCTTATGGCAACAAAGGCCGTTGAGTTGCTCTCCTCCTTTAGCCAGGATTGGGACTGGCACCACCTGAAAAAGAAAGTGGCAGAATTCCCTGCTAGCAATCAGTAGTTCCCAGCTAGCAATCAGTAGTAGTTGTTCCACTGTTTAACAACATCTTATGGCAACATAGGCCGTTGAGTTGCTCTCCTCCTTTAGCCAGGATTGGGACTGGCACCACCTGAAAAAGAAAGTGGCAGAATTCCCTGCTAGCAATCAGTAGTTCCCAGCTAGCAATCAGTAGTAGTTGTTCCACTGTTTAATGACACCTTATGGCAACAAAGGCCGTTGACGTTGCCCTCCTCCTTTAGCCAGGCTTGGGACTGGCACCACCTGAATAGGAAAGTGGCAGAGTTCCCAGCTAGCAATCAGTAGTAGTTGTTCCACTGTTTAACGACATCTTATGGCAACAAAGGCCGTTGACGTTGCCCTCCTCCTTTAGCCAGGCTTGGGACTGGCACTACCCGTGTATAAGGCAATGGCGGAATTTCCAAATGACAGCAAACAATATTCATGACAACTGAACAAAAGTAAACAAATCGCACATTGCAATATTATCACAAATGTCCAGCGCCACAAGAGGTTCTTCAGAGATAAACACTAAAACCGTCCTGGCAGACAAACACAAAACCGAGTTATCGAAGTTTCTTCGTACCAAATGTGTGCTTAACCACTTCATCCGCACGACTGACCCATTAACAAGTGATAAGATCTTCACGAGTGGCAGCGAAAACAATGGGTGATTTATTTCTCACGAGTACCTCGTTGAGTCGTTTTATTTCGTCCTCTTGTTCGTTCAGTTGTTCGATTGCTCGCTGTGTCAGGATTTCTCTCTTTCTTCGCTCCTCTTCCTCAAGTTCGTTCGTTTTCTCGTTTCTCTGACGTCGTAAGTCTAAAGTTTTCATGTAAGTCCGACGTGTTTCCATTCCATTCTGTAAACAGAGATAGAGAAATCGTCATTGCATAATGGCTCTTTGTTTATCTTGCAAATCGTTTGGCGTTTGTAATGGTGTAATGCTTCACGTTTTTGCTGCATATTTTTTACAGAGTTATTCCGATAAATAATCAATGTTATTCATTTATCTACTGATCCAGTGATCCATCCATCCATCCATCATTCCACCACCCATCCATACACCAATCCAACCACCCATCAAAACCCACCTGCCTGCCCAACCACCCGCCCATCTACCCAACCATCCACCCACCCATCCATCTATCCATCCATGTGTCCACCATGTCAATCACCCATCCTTACATCAATCCATCCACCCAGTAAATCCCACCTGCCTACCCAACCACCCACCCACCCATCCATCCATCCATCTACCCACCCACCCACCCACCTGCCCATCCATCCAACAATCCATCCATCTACCCACCCACCCACACATCCATCCATCCATACACCATTCCAATCAGACATCCTTACATCAATCCAGCCAAACCCACAACCCCATTCCATCAATCCTTCCGTCAATCTACCCAGCCATCCATCCACAGTCAGGGTCCTGCCCACAAAAACTCTCACTCTGACAGATTCCAAATGCATTTGATTAAAGACTTATAAACAAGAACAACGATTTCCGAAAAGAGAAGATCACATCTACAGTACGTGCCAGTTCCTCTTCCTTCATCGCCCAGAGGCGCTCCGCTTCCTGTTTCTGTTCTTCCTCCGACAAGACCCTCGCAGAATTCTTAATCCGTTCAAAGTCCAAAGACTGAAGAACCAAAGTCCTCGCAGTGTCCTTCTCTTCTGGAACGCTGTGGGAAATCATCGGCAAAACAGTCTTTCATAAACAGATGAACTTCAAGCAGAATTATTGAGACCTCAAATCAGATTACGAAAATCCTAAAATTCTTACGTTTCAAATAAAACAATCGAAAGTCAGATCTCACAAGTTATCATCAACATTTCAAACTGTTAAAATAAAAAAAGAATTGCACGTAAGCATATGTATCACATATTTAATGTTAAATCCTGTGTTATATCAACTGGGATAATTCAAATCTCACATGTGATAATAATTTTAAATTATCACATATTAAATGTTAAATCCTGTGTTATATCAGTTGGGATAATTCAAATCTCACATGTGATAATAATTTTAAATTATCACATATTTAATGTTAAGTCCTGTGTAATATTACATTCTCTATTGTTATAAATGTTATTCTCCATCGTTATTGCATTGCGTTATTATTACATTCTCTAATGTTATAATTGTTATTCTCCATCGTTATTGCATTGCGTTATTATTACATTCTCTAATGTTATAATTGTTATTCTCCATCGTTACTGCATTGCGTTATTATTACATTCTCTATTGTTATAAATGTTATTCTCCATCGTTATTGCATTGCGTTATTATTACATTCTCTAATGTTATAATTGTTATTCTCCATCGTTACTGCATTGCGTTATTATTACATTCTCTATTGTTATAAATGTTATTCTCCATCGTTATTGCATTGCGTTATTATTACATTCTCTAATGTTATAATTGTTATTCTCCATCGTTACTGCATTGCGTTATTATTACATTCTCTATTGTTATAAATGTTATTCTCCATCGTTATTGCATTGCGTTATTATTACATTCTCTAATGTTATAATTGTTATTCTCCATCGTTACTGCATTGCGTTATTATTACATTCTCTAATGTTATAATTGTTATTCTCCATCGTTACTGCATTGCGTTATTATTACATTCTCTATTGTTATAAATGTTATTCTCCATTGTTACTGCATTGCGTTATTATTACATTCTCTATTGTTATAAATGTTATTCTCCATCGTTATTGCATTGCGTTATTATTACATTCTCTAATGTTATAATTGTTATTCTCCATCGTTATTGCATTGCGTTATTATTACATTCTCTATTGTTATAACTGTTATACTTAGTGTGTTAACACTCACATCAGGCTGCGCACGTGATCTCGGGTCACGACCTGAACTGTCTGCTTCTTTGTGTCGTCCTTCCTCTTCCTCCATCTGTCTCTCTCTGCCGCTTCTCTCTCAAGCGAAGTCTCTCCAATTCCACTGTTGTTTTTCTGTTTTTCATCTTTGTTCAACGATGCAGAAAAGCCGAACAGACTTTCGTCAACTTCCGACACTGGTGCTATCGTGTGGTAGTGGCGCACTGCACCGCGTCGTGGACTGGACAGAGATGACCGAGCTGTTGACCCACCATAGTCGCTTCTCGGCTTTGGTTTCAGATGCAAATGGAAATCAAGCAATGATTCTATTTCTGTGCATATAAGTGTGTTTGTGTGTAAATACCAGTGTGTATGTATGTATCTCAGTATGTATGTCAGTATGTATGTATCTCAGTATGTATGTCAGTATGTATGTATGTATGTATGTATGATTGTATGTATGCAAGTAAGAATATATGTATGTATGAATGTATGTATATATGTATGTATATATGTAAGTATATATGTATTTGTATGTACCAGTATGTACTGTATGTATGCACTGGTATGTATGTATTCAAGAATGTATCAGTATGCATGTAAATGTATGCACTAGTACATATGTATGTACAAATGTATGTATGTACGTTTGTACAAATTTATGTACATATATAGTACCCTGTTTATCTGGAAATTTATACAGACCAATTGTCCAGCATTATCAATCATAATCAGTCATTATAAAGTGGAGCTGATCAATAATACAACAACAACAATAATAATCCTAATAATAATTGTAATATTAACTGTAATAATATCAACACTTGTAAGTTATGTCTAAATTTATCCACACAAATGGAATTCAATCAAATGGATCATTCACAAAGATTCTCTTGGACCAGTATCATCATTATTCTCTGCATTTAGGCCCTATTAAGCGTCACTATTTAATGACAAATCATCAATCAACGGCGCTGTGCAATTGTGAGTGAAGGATTTGCTCAAGGTCCCTAAACAGTAACCGTCTCAGGGTAGGAGGCTCAAAGCTGCACTGCAAGCGTTACAAATCGTGACCTACATACGAACAAAGAGCTCTATCCAATCGGCTACCGTGACCTACATACGAACAAAGAGCTCTATCCAATCGTCTACCGTGACCTACATTCAAACTAAGCGCACTATCCAATCGGCTACCGTGCCACACAAATGCAGTACATTACGAGAAGCAGTCCCTTACGCATGAGCTCCAACAAGGCGTTACCGACAATTTACCTTTAGGCCTACTATTATTTACCAGGCTACTGCTGGTAGAGAGAACGGGAGAAATTTATCTAACTAGTTCAGGCCATCCTTATTCTGTATGTATGTATGTATGATTGTATGTATGCAAGTAAGAATATATGTATGTATGAATGTATGTATATCATGTTCCCCATTCGTTCTGTGCTTATTCGAAGATCGTTCCACCAAAGCTTTCAAACACAAATCAGTCCCAACTGTTTACATTACGTAATCGTACAAGAGCGCCCTTCCAAAACATCTTGACAACTGAAATCGCGACTGTAAGCTCTTCAGAATTCGCGAAAGACGACTTGCAAGAACAACATCGAGTACTCACCATTTCACATTAATCTAAAACCGCAAAGACAAGCAGGCGATTGAAATTTAGAAAATGTTAAAATGTAAACCCGACGGACGCCTTCTTCACGTTAAAACCGCGCCTGTAAATCGCTGTGCCTGCCATGGGGCCGTGCTTGTCGCCATGACAACGACGAGTTGGACCGCTACGACATCTGGCGATTGGCACCAAGCGCCGCCCTAAGCTAAGACTGCGGCCAACACTAAGAGCTAAAGGACTGCTGGCTGTAAGCCCATGTTGTTAAAGGCCTACCAAGGCTGATTTTGCTTCGGAATGCTAGGAGCTGTCTGTGGCGGCTGTGTTAAATTCTGGGAAGATATATTATAGGCCTAACAGTATTTTTTTCTCGAAGTATATAGCCTAATCAGAAATAAAATCAGTGGATTGCTTGCGTGGAGGGGCGAGAGTATTTCTACAGGGGCGCCACATTCTGGCAGTCCACTATGCACAGGTCTCGTGGTTCCAATGTTTAACGACATCTTATGGCATCAAAGGCCTTTGACGTCACCCTCCTCCTTTGTCCTGGCTTGGGACTGGCACTATCCAAGTACGGCAGTGGCA
Organism: Norana najaformis; assembly: GCA_964023275.1. Lineage (NCBI taxonomy): Eukaryota > Metazoa > Annelida > Clitellata > Crassiclitellata > Hormogastridae > Norana > Norana najaformis. The sequence goes on from OZ029927.1 coordinate 21,861,715, forward strand.
GAGTTCTTCCTACGGGTCTGGTCTGAGGGGCGCCGACATATAACCAAGAGGGGCGCGGGTGGAGGAGAACCGCCCCTACGCCTATAGCTAAATCCGCCAATGAAAAATAGGAATGATATTTGAACTTTATTAGTACCATAACTACTAAGCGCTACAAGTACCACCACCACCACTACCACTACCACCACCACCACCACCACCACTACTACTACCACTGCTACTGCTACCACTCCCACTACCGTACTACTACTACTACTACTACTACTACTACTACTACTACTACTACTACTACTACTACTACTAATAATAATAATAATAATAATAATTATGATAATGATGATGATGATGATGATGATGATAAATATAATAATAATAATAATAATAATAATAATAATAATAATAATAATAATAATAATAATAATAAAGGTTAAAAATGATAATAATAAAATAATAATAGCACCATAATATTATGCTTGCAAATAATTTACATCATATAGGATAATATCCATTTTCGCTATAGTGAAAATTTGTGCATATAACAAATATGTACATATAGGCCTGTATAAAGATATATCCTACATGTATAACGACACTTCAAAACTGTGATCATCGTTTTCCAACCAATACGGTATTGGTATAAGTAATCAAATTGCTTATCCACCATAGGCTGCCTCTCTGTCTTGCGGACTGACCTTCTGGATACTGACCTGATTGTGGCTTGGTTTTGGTGTGCCATCGGTTGATGCCTTGTGCATTAGACACCGGTGCATTAGAAGTTGCTAATTATTATTATTAATCAGATGACACACGCTTAAGGCGATATGACGACTATGGTCCAGCCCAGCGGCTCATAAAATCTACAGCACTCGTTTACAACTTATACGCTTAGCCCAATGCACACATGAGAGTGAATGTACGCATCATCAATTCGCTCCAAATCATCGCCATCTGTCGTTCGCTTTGAGCCGAAACGCGTTCTATAAAAGCTGAATCAGAGATGCAAATTATTAGTCAAAGCCAACATCAGCAGCCCGCCGGGGCGCCTTTGGTTCGGCGTTTAAACGTAGACACGCCTTTTTATGGATTAAATTGTACGACGTCGATATTTCGGTAAACATGCCGGACGCGCGCATGTAGCGTGGCAATGCAGTAAAATCGATATAAAAATTTCATCAAAACAGCAAAACTTTTCGATATTCGAGTTCTGAATTCGTATTTTTGATCATGAAAGTGCAAGAATGTGTTTGGAAAATAAACCTCGGAACGGTACTTCGGATTTAAGCTAAATTTGCAAAGGATATTGCAAAAATTGCGGCTTTTCACGATTTTTTTAATACGACATAAAATGCAGATCTGTGGCGGAAGCTTGGCGAATAATCGATTTTTTCAGTATGACGAATAAACTATGATTGAACTGTGTATTATAGGTAAGCTTTGCGATGTTTCGAACGTTACACAAAACTTTACGAAACTTTACTAACTTTACGAAGAAAGTTGCTTCCAGATTTTTTAATTATTAACGCGCCGCCCGTGTTGTAGATCAACTAACAAAAACTGCTGCCCTAATTAGTTACATAATTAATTATGTGAGGTACTTTTAACGGCAGATGCAGTAGTCGAGTGCTATGGTCAGTGTGATGTGGCATTATGGTGGACTTTGTCAAACGCTTTGCTTTTACGGTAACCGTGCGTGATGCGGAGCTTGGGAAGACGTTTGCTGGTCGTGCTGTTGAGACTGACAATTTGCTGCATCCTCCCTAGGCCCACTGGTTCCAGGTCAAGTCATCCTATGAGAACGGGGTTTGTTCTCTGCCTCATGATTGTCACAGGTAAGATAAATCAATAAATTAATTAATTAATTCATTCATTATTGCTTCTTTTTCATTCATTAGAGTTAACTCACTCACCCACACACCAATCCTAACATAATTTCATCTATCCATTATTTTTACTCAGTCACTCACTTGCTCACTCACTCTCTCTCACTAACTTGCTCACTCTCACCCATTTGTCCATCCATCCATCCACTCATCCGAGGATCCATCCATTCAGAGCATTTATACAGCACCCTTCAAAATATCTGCGCAGTAGGCCTTATTGTAATTTACCATCAGTTTTGTGGTATCCACATATGGGAGAATTATATGATGGGTAATATGCAAATTTGATATGCATCTTGTGTAGAGGGATTTTGGTTTCTTGTCTCAGTGGGGAGATTAGAAACATGCTTTACTTACTTACTTGCCTGGGTCCAGAGTAGTCTATTTAATCACCTCGTGTCCTTTCATCGTCAGCTTAAAACTTACCTTTTCCAAATTGCTTATCTACGATAGGTTGCTTCTCTGTCTTGTGGACTGACCTGGATATTGACCTGATTGTGGCTTGGCTTTGGTGCGCCATCTGTTTATACCTTGTGCTTTAGACACTGGCATGTTAGAAGTTACTACTAGTAATTACAATTACAAGTATACTATTATTCCTTAGCAGTTACCTCAGAGTCCATACAGCAGGCTCAAACCCATAATCGTTGGATTACAGACCAGGAGCGCAACTAAACAAACATTTGATGGTTTAGCTAGATATCTCAATGATTGGTTTTAGTTGGATCCGACTTGTATTTTGACATCAACGCTTACCTCCGATATGGCGCTGGACGCAACGTTCTGGCTGGAATTGAGTCGCGACTCGCGTTCCGTTTCCGCTACTGCAATGACCATGGCATCCTACTCTACCAGGATGGAAGAAATGGATTCTTTGCACTGGGCGTCAATTCTCAGAGAATCTACTTGGAATGGCAGACTTCCACGAAGATAATAGAAGCAAGAAAATAATAATAGTAGAAGTAAAAGTAGTAAAAATAGTAGCAGCAGTAGTAGTAGTAGCAGCAGCATCAACATCAGTTAAAAACAGTAGTAATTGCAGTAGAAGTAGTAGTAGCAGTAGCAACAGTAGTAATAGTAGTAACATTGAAAACAGTAGTAGTTGTACTGGTAGTAGTACTAATAATCAAATCTAATAGATTCTATAGCACCCATATCACATTATCATAATGTATAAGGCATTAATCGTTAACGTTACTTCAATGAAACCGCAGTGAAACTTGTAATCCATTGGACAAACTCCCATGGGTAAAAGCTCTGTCAGTAGTAGGGATGGTGATGGTTATGGTGATAGTGGTGGCAGCATCAGTGGTAGCAGTAGCAGTAGTAGTTGGTGTTGTAGTAACAAGTAGTAGTTGTAGTAGTAATAGTAGTAACAACACCAAGATACAGACATTTCACACCAGCTCTTGCCCTAAATTTTGTCATTCAGGTAAAAAATACTAAGAATAATAATATTAGTAGTAATAATAATAATAATAACATTTAGCTTAATTATAATAGTATTTATAACAGTAATGCTAATTATAGTAAAAATTATGAAAATAATAGTTTGTACGGAATCATTCAAGGGCGTATATGTCTTATTTTGCAGCTGTACATTGGCGATGGAACCCTGATGCGAAACCAGACGTACTCGGTTGTCATAACCGGACTTCTGACTCGTGAGAGAACGGTTGCCTTCATCGACAACATCCAAGTTCCAGTTAATTATCTCGTAACCGTTGACGAACCGCTCAATGTGACCTTGCTCATTGGCGACCTCTACATTGGAGGATACAGCGATGTGTCGCTGCTTAAGGTCAGACTTTATGGCTTTAAGCCATAGTTTATGAAGTCAGTCAGACTTTATGGCTATGTTAGCAGAAAGATGGAGAAGTCAGAAATGTCCCAAAGGAAGCCATAGTTTATGAAGTCAGTCAGACTTTATGGCAAATTTTAGCGCACAGGTGGAGAAGTCAGATTGTCCCAAAGGAAGCCATAGTTTATGAAGTCAGTCAGACTTTATGGCAAATTTTAGCGCACAGGTGGAGAAGTCAGATTGTCCCAAAGGAAGCCGTAGGTTATGAAGTCTGTGGAAGTCAAAACGTCTCCAAAGAGAATTGAAAGTTATAGATCAAAGGAAGAAGAAGATGAAGAAGAAGAAGATGAAGAGCCGGAACTTCATTTTTCTTGGCCCTCTCCCTTGTTACCTAACCTTCCCACTGACAGTTTACTCATCATAGCTGAGTTCAGCATGAAACACAGATGATGCCGAAATCTCAAAACAAATTTCTGCCCTTGAGGGGATTTGAACCCAGGACTGACCACCTCACGTTGACAGTCCAGCGTACTAACCACTAGACTGTCGTGCATAACACACTTGTTTACCTGCATCTGTGGAATCACCTGAGCAGCTGAAAGGTAAAGGAAACAGCTGTTTACATGGCTCTATAGAAGTTCTTCAAGGGAGTGTAGCTTCAGATTCAAAGTATCCTTCATCTGACTTAGAATGACAACTACAGAATTGGACCCCTGATTCAAATGTACTGACTGTCATGTGTGTTTGTGTGTGTTTGTATATATATACATATATATATGTGTATATATATATAGCCATGTATATATTGATGCATATATATAGACATACATATTTATAGTAATAACATATATATATATATATTTATAGTAATAACATATATATATACTGTACATATATATAGTAATAACATATATATATATCTAGATATAGATATTTATAGTAATAACATATATATATATTTATAGTAGTAACATATATACATATTTATAGTAATAACATATATATATTTATAGTAATAATATATATATACAAATTTATAGTAATTACATATATATATATTTATAGTAGTAACATATATATATATATACATATTTAAAGTAATAACAATATATATATATATTTATAGTAATCACATATATATATAAATGTTTATAGTAATAACATATATATACATATTTATAGTAATAACATATATATACATATTTATAGTAATAACATATATATATCTATTGTAATAGATATATATATATATATATATATATATATCCTACACTTATATTAGTGTGTGTTAGTTTGATAAGACTGTTGTTGATGTTTGTTGTTTTCTCTGATTAGGTAAACACAGATCGGTTGATTGCATATCTAGTTGTATGTCTGACTTCCATTGAGACATCCGCCGGTTTGATTGATTTTTCACTGGCTGACCAATCAGTTGGAGTTGTTGATCAGTGAGTAAAAGTTACGAAATGACGTCATTCAGGCCTAAGCTTAACACTCATCTCTTTTAACTTGCTTATCTATCCATTGTAGCTAGATTTCTGATCTCCCTTCCCTGTTAGATAGGGGTGGATGATAAATATGAATAAACATGTTTCTGTAGCGACCTTATGGCCTCGACCCTGCTCGTTTTTTAATGAATCTATCGGGTGAGATCCTTCACCACTGCTGCCCTTTTGAATGGGCGCCATGACAGTTAAGATCCCCGTGTACGGACCGTGGTAACCCGAGATTTAAATCTCTGAAATAAGCCATGATTAGTATCGAACTGGGATCCTTACCCTTGGAGGTGCCCTGACGTACACTTTTACTAATGTAGTTTACCTGATATTATTATTATTTTTTTTATATTTTTTTTTAAAACAGACTTCTGTGACAATTAACAACAGCCTAAAACGCGCATACATTTAGGCCTCCTACTGTACTACTACTGTAGTGTAAATAGTATAGGTGTTGTCAATTTATATGGCACCTCTTAAAAACAAACTGCTCAGGATGCTCCTAGCATGAGAGCTGAAAGGAAGTAGGTGAGTTTTAAGGGAACAAGTTGCAATAGTCTTGCTTGCCACAACCATCTGAACTCAATCAACCTTCCCATTCTCTCAGCTTAAACACAACCCACCCTAACAGCTCCTCTCCCCATCTTTCTATGGTCTTCCGGCAACCCGGACTTGGTTCTCGACATGGCATCTTTGGACAACCCCACTGACTTGACGCAACACTCGTGAATAAGCTGGTGCCCTGCGCTTAGCTTTTAAGTAGCCCTTTAGAAATTTCGAGTTGATGGTTACAACTGCGAATCAGTAAGTAGTCAGAGAAAGTGAAATTATTATAATTTTCAAGAATCAGTCTTGGGTTTTGAAGTTTGTTGTGATTACTGATTTTAATAAAATTTCCCGTTGGCAGATGTCCGAGCGACTTCTGTGCTTTGCCGTCGATTGTTTCCGTGACCACTCGCCAGTCTTTCATTTCGATGAATCTACCTCTTCCTCCAAGAACTAGGACAAGAATTAGCTTCAACTTCCAAACAAAGTATGCATTTTTGGCATCTTTGGTATACATATATCTTCACTATGTTACTGTGTCTTTGTCACTTTTGAAGTGAATTAATTAATTACTGCAACATAAATGTATGATTAATGACATTAATTATGATTATGTTATTAATTATTATTGATAACACAATCGTAATTAATTATGACTCCTACCAGACAATCACATTCATTGGGCTTCAGATAAATTATGTCTAAGTGTTAAGTTCTTAGCTTTCAAAAATAATAATTTATCCTGTTATGGCTGCGTTTTCTTGATCTGCGCTTTTCAAGAAGAGAACTCTTGTTCTTAGCTTTCAAAAATAATAATTTATCCTGTTATGGCTGCGTTTTCTTGATCTGCGCTTTTCAAGAAGAGAACTCTTGTTCTTAGCTTTCAAAAATAATAATTTATCCTGTTATGGCTGCGTTTTCTTGATCTGCGCTTTTCAGAAGAGAATTCTTCTGAAATCAGTGGACTCTTCTGACCATTTTATTGGAGCTCTTCCTTCTTAAGAAGAGGGTGTGGACTTTTCTGAAAATGATTTTTTCTTAAGAGGGCATGTCTACATTTTTTGTAAACAATATTTTATTACACCTCAAGAAAATTGTGAAAACTGGTAAATGTTGCACTGCGGTGATTCTTGCAGCCAGCAAAGTGATGGTATTCTGGTTGTTGTTTGACAGGTCAAGCAATGGAATGATCTTTTACTTTGGTGGTCCAGCTTACCTTCTGCTGTACCTCGCCAGCTCAGGGAATTTAGTTCTTGGATTAAATACTAAAGTTAGTAAAATCCAATGAGATAAATCTTTGCCATGTTATTTAGTACAATTACTGTTGCAATAACTTACAGCGATATTTTCTAGCTTCACTGGTGAATCCAGGGTCCAGTCTGTAAATGTAGACTTTTTCGATAGCTTTGACCCTGCTCATTTTTTAACGAATTTATCGGGTGAGATCCTTCACCACTGCTTCCTGTTTGAATGGACCCCATGCCATTTAAGGTCCCTGTGTACAGACCGTGCTAGCCCAAGATTCAAATGTGCTGTGGCCCCGTCCTGTCTGAGATTTTACTTGGGTTTGGCCCCTTCAAGCGCAAACTATGCCCCTCGTTTTCCAGTTTGACCCTCAACTGTAATCTGTTGGATCTACCATCTTGTGGACTGCTATGTACAGCCAGTCATGAAAGGCAAAAATTAAGACATGTTTGTATGTGTGTTGTATATTTTAAGTAAGTAATGCTGATTTGTTAACACACCATAGAATTTTTAAAGAATACCCACCATTTGTATGTATGAATATATGTATGTATGTATGTAAAAAAATAAAATATCCCATATCCCACAAGTGTAGGGGAGGTGCTCATCTCCTTTTCTTGGCCCTTGAGGTGGCAAGGGACAAATCCCAAGGTCCTGGATGTATGTTGTAGGCATACGTTTATATGTATGTATTTATATATGTATCCTGTATGTGTATATGAATATATGTATCTATGAATATATGTATCTATGAATATATGTATCTATGAATATATGTATCTATGAATATATGTATCTATGAATATATGTATCTATGAATATATGTATCTATGAATATATGTATCTATGAATATATGTATCTATGAATATATGTATCTATGAATATATGTATCTATGAATATATGTATATATGAATATATGTATCTATGAATATATGTATCTATGAATATATGTATCTATGAATATATGTTTGTATACATACATAGTATGTATCTATGTATGTATGTATGTTTGTATGTATGTATCTATGTATGTATGTATGTATGTATGTATGTATCTATGTATGTATGTATGTTTGTATGTATGTATGTATGTATCTATGTATGTATGTATGTTTGTATGTATGTATGTATGTATGTATCTATGTATGTATGTATGTATGTATGTATGTATCTATGTATGTATGTATGTTTGTATGTATGTATGTATGTATCTATGTATGTGTGTAGACACTTAATATAGTGCCTTATAGGTACCTCACAGAAGCAAAGTCCAGCGAAGACACAACTAGAAATGAGGCACTACGCCTTACGCTGTTACGACGCTGATGGTATTTGGTTATCCTTTGTTTTTGTAGGGATCTGGCGTCGGTGCATTCAATTCTACTCAGACAACCGGATACAACGACGGCCAGTGGCACTACGTCCATGTGTTGCGTGATGGCAACACTGCCAACCTGACCAACAATAACAACCAGATACTCGCCTCTGTTGTGTTCGGTCAGTGACGGCTACTGTGCTATTCATTCATTGAACATTTTTATAGCACCAGTTCAGGAAAACTAATAGGCAACAGCTTAGGGCTTCTGCTTTGGTTGGTCCTTGATTGCTTGCGTCAGGAGTCAAGAACATTTCCAGAGGGGCGCCACATTCTGGCAGTCTACCATGCACAGGTCTGGTCTGAGGGGTGCCGGCATATAACCAAGAGGGGCGCAGGGTTTCGAACCACCCCATGCCTGTGCCAGAACATGAGGAGGTTTAACCAATCCAGACAGTAAAAAAAACAAAAAAATTATAATACAGTGTGCACTAAAAAAACCAATACTATTACCACTATTACTAATAACACATCAGTTGATGAATGTGTTTTTGTTTTCTTGCGCAGGTAACCAGGGAGAGACGGCGCAGACGTTGAACGCGGCTGAGTTGATGATTGGAGGTGTAAGCAATTTGAGCGCCATCACCTCATTCGTTCCGTCTGATGCCTGGGTGTCTTTGACCGGATGCTACGAGGCGCCGAGGTTCATCGTCTACAGCATCACTGCTGAACCAGCGCCACTCCTCAACTTCGACACCCAGATCAGACAAGAAAGGTTAATAGACTCTCATCTCGTGACTTCTGCACTGTGAGGTAATCGTAGTGGCTCGGAATTTCTACAGCGCCCAACGAAAACTAAGTCGTGTGAACTAGCTTGTTCAGGGCTTGCTCAGTTTCCCCCAAAACTGTTACCGTCTCAGTGGAGGCTCAAACCCATACTCTCCATATTGCCAGCCGAGCATTCTAACCAATCGTCCCCATGTCCATATGGTCCATACTAAGTTTGTGCCTTTACAGACAGCCGGAACACTAGTGGTTAGAGAGTCACTGCGTCCAATGAATACAGGGACTCTGAGTGGACACACTGACTCTTGTTTTCCTCGTACCAGGACAGCGTTGGGTTCTAGAGTGTTCTCAGTTGCTGGTCCACGGCTTTGGAATTCGCTGCCAAGTTCTATGCATTCTTTCAGTTCTGTGATGTCATTTAGGTCTAAACATAAGACTCCTCTGTATCAACTTACTTACCCACCGTAGACTAACTTCTGGTTTCTCTGACCCATCGAAATTCTTCCCAGCTTCTCCATGTTTTTTGACTGCGGTTTTGACTGGAAGCAACCATCGATTGATGGCTTGAGCATTATGATAATGGGGTAAAGTCATTAGATTACATATATCCATTGGCTGAACGAGGAGTCATTGGTGTATTATTTGCCAGTGGTCTCACTGGTTCGGGTCGGGAGCGCTTCTGATGAGTCTATTCTTGAAGTGGCGCTTTATAAATGTCAAATTACAATTACAACTGGTGATTTGTTGGCACAGGAACATTTTACATGGTGGTTGTTTGCCACTGAGGGTCTGTGATCCGCCATGCGTGACGCCGTCACAGGTGTGTAATTTTTCGTGCATCTGTGCACCGGGGTTCTTCACGGTTGCTGTGAATCCGAGTCTCGTCTGCCAGAACATCGACGACTGTTCACCAAATCCCTGTCTTCATGGAGGAACCTGTACCGATCTGATCATGGATTACAGGTGCACGTGCCCCATCGAGTTCAACAGAGGTCAGTCAGGATTTGAATGCTTAATCTAATCTTATCTAATCTATTCTAATCTAACCTAATCTAACCTATCCTAACCTAACCTTTCATAACCTAATCTAACCTATCATAACCTAATCTAACCTATCCTAATCTAATCTAACCTATCCTAGTCTAACCTAACTTAATCTAACCTATCCTAACCTAATCTAATTTATCCTAACTTAATCTATCCTATCCTAACCTATCCTAACCTAATCTAACCTATCCTAACCTAACTTAATCTAACCTATCCTAACCTAACCTAATCTAACCTATCCCAATCTAGCTTAATCTAATCTATCCTAACCTAACCTAATCTAACCTATCCTAATCTAATCTAACCTAATCTAATCTAACCTATCCTAACCTAATCTATCCTATCCTAACCTATCCTAACCCATCCTAATCTAACCTATCCTAACCTAATCTAACCTATCCTAACCTAACTTAATCTAACCTATCCTAACCTAACCTAATCTAACCTATCCCAATCTAGCTTAATCTAATCTATCCTAACCTAACCTAATCTAACCTATCCTAATCTAATCTAACCTAATCTAATCTAACCTATCCTAACCTAATCTATCCTATCCTAACCTATCCTAACCCATCCTAATCTAACCTATCCTAACCTAATCTAACCTAGCCTAACCTAACTTAATCTAACCTATCCTAACCTAACCTAATCTAACCTATCCCAATCTAGCTTAATCTAATCTATCCTAACCTAACCTAATCTAACCTATCCTAATCTAATCTAACCTAATCTAATCTAACCTATCCTAACCTAATCTATCCTATCCTAACCTATCCTAACCCATCCTAATCTAACCTATCCTAACCTAATCTAACCTAGCCTAACCTATCCTAAACTATCCTAACCTAATCTAACCTATCCTAACCTAACCTAATCTAACCTGTCCTAACCTGACTTAATCGGAGGACTAATATAGCACTGCTGTTGTAATGTTCTTTTTACACTACTGCTTGTCATTGTGGTTTTGATACTTCTCTCTCCTTCCGGTTGGAATGAATCCCTCCTGTGGAGGGGTCAGTCACACGAATCCTTCCTCTCCTCCTGTTTCTGTTTCCAGTGTCCTCCTTCTTTAATTTGAGTCGTTTGAGGTCCTGCTGGATCATGTCCCTCCCTCCCTCCATCTTTTCCTCTGTCTTCCCCGACTGTGGTGTCCATGAATTTGCTACTTCCAGTACATACGTATATACATATGTGCATAAGTGCACATATGCATACATGCATACCGGTACAGACATGAATACATAAATATACACATTCAGACATGCATGCACGCATACATCATTGCATGCATATATACATACATTTATACATGCCTGTGCATACATGCATACATACCTACATTTGCACATACTCTACATAGACAGCTATGCCTTTTAAGTTGCTTCATTAAGACACTGGTTCTGTTACAACAGTCAGAGACATGAGCCCAAAGTTACCCTGACCTAGTTATCAGTTGGGTTATTGATATGCGAGTCCAAAGTTACCCTGACCTAGTTATCAGTTGGGTTATTGATATGCGAGTCCAAAGTTACCCTGACCTAGTCATCAGTTGGGTTATTGATATGCGAGGCCAAAGTTACCCTGACCTAGTTATCAGTTGGGTTATTGATATGCAAGGCCAAAGTTACCCTGACCTAGTTATCAGTTGGGTTATTGATATGCAAGCCCAAAGTTACCCTGACCTAGTTATCAGCTGGGTTATTGATATGCGAGCCCAAAGTTACCCTGACCTAGTTATCAGTTGAGTTATAGATATGCAAGCCCAAAGTTACCCTGACCTAGTCATCAGTTGGGTTATTGATAATCAAGGCCAAAGTTACCCTGACCTAGTTATCAGTTGAGTTATAGATATGCAAGCCCAAAGTTACCCTGACCTAGTCATCAGTTGGGTTATAGATATGCAAGCCCAAAGTTACCCTGACCTAGTTATCAGTTGGGTTATTGATATGCAAGGCCAAAGTTACCCTGACCTAGTTATCAGTTGGGTTATTGATATGCAAGGCCAAAGTTACCCTGACCTAGTTATCAGTTGGGTTATTGATATGCAAGGCCAAAGTTACCCTGACCTAGTTATCAGTTGGGTTATTGATATGCAAGGCCAAAGTTACCCTGACCTAGTTATCAGTTGGGTTATTGATATGCAAGGCCAAAGTTACCCTGACCTAGTTATCAGTTGGGTTATTGATATGCAAGGCCAAAGTTACCCTGACCTAGTTATCAGTTGGGTTATTGATATGCAAGGCCAAAGTTACCCTGACCTAGTTATCAGTTGGGTTATTGATATGCAAGGCCAAAGTTACCCTGACCTAGTTATCAGTTGGGTTATTGATGTGGTTCCCGAGAGAGTCCTGTAACGAGTTTCTGAGGAACTTGCATAGATATGAACAATCTTGCATGTGACGATTACATAGGTAAATGTAAATGTTCACGTTTTCTATAGCGACCATATGGCTTCGATCCTGTTTATTTTCAATGAATTAATCGGGTGAGATCCTTCGCCACTGCTGCCCGTTTGATTGGGCGTCACTCTTTTGCATTATTATTCAGTGTTTAACGACATCTTGTGGCAAACAGGGCTATTGACGTCGACCTTTGCGTATGGTAATTGTGAAGAGGAGTACCGATTAGTAGTAGTTCCTCAGTTTAACGACAGCTTATGGCATCAAAGGTCGTTGCCGTCGCCCTCCTCCTTTATCCAGGCTTGGGATTGGCACTACCCCAAACAAGGCAGTGGCGGAGTTAGCAGTACCGATTTAACAAATATATATTTTAGGTTGTGCTTAGACACCTTTAAATCGCATTTATCTGACGCTATATATAAGTCAAGTTGTTATTGCAGTACCGATTTGGTTGATGCCGACTATTGATTGAACGAAATCGACGAATATATGGCGTCGGACAAACACGATGTAAAGGTGTCTAACCACAACCTAATATTTAAAAAAATGTAAATGTAGATGTACACGTTTTTCTATAGCAACCGCATGGCCTCGACCCTGCTTATTTTTCAATGAATTTATCGGGTGAGATCCTTCACCACCGCTGCTCGTTTACATATGGTATCATCGTTGTTTGTCTTTCAGGCAAAAACTGTAGCATTGCCAATAACTGTTTTCCGTCGCCATGTGTTAATGGCGCCACATGCGTTGACCTTGACACTGGCTTTATCTGCTCCTGTGCGCCAGGTTGGACAGGGACGAACTGCACCAGTAACATCGGTGAGTGTTGGTGGCGACATCTTCTGAGAGATTTAGGAAGTTTTCTCCACTTGGACCCATATCTAATCTCATAATAACTATAATAATGATATTAATAATGTCAAGTTTTCGTGAGTTTATATGTAATATTTATGATAAAATTAATGAATTATACTTATAAAGTAATAATAATAGTATTAATAATAATAATAATAATAATAATAACAACAATAATAATACTAATGTCAATTTTTGCATGAGATGATTTTGAATGCTTTAAAATTAATAAATTAAAATTATAGAGAAACATGACAATAGTAATAATAATAATAATAAAAATATTAATAACAATAGCAATAACAATAGCAATAACAATAATAATGTCAGTTTTACATTAGATGATTTTTAATATTATAAAATTAATTAATTAATAATTGAAATTTGTTTGCTGAGGGATTATATATACAATGGTAGGCAAAATAATAATAATAAATTTTAATGATAATGTTTAAATAAACAAAAAAATGGAAGAAATGCAAGACCTGAGTTCGATGGCTGTGTCTTTGTCAGACGAGTGTCAGAGCAACCCGTGTCAGAATGGCGGAAGGTGTCAGGACATGGTCGGAAGCTTTGTCTGTTTCTGCCAACCCGGTTACACTGGTTCCCTTTGCGAGGTTAACATTGACGAATGTTCCTCTGGACCGTGTAGGAACGGTGGAACATGTCGTGACGGTGTAAACGGCTACACCTGCAGCTGTACATCTGGCTGGCAAGGTATTGCTCCAGTTACGATTGTTTACTTGGTGGTATTTACATATTTACACCCACTGTAAATGCTCAACACTTTACTGTAATATGTGATCATCATCATCATCATCATCATAAACCATGGGTCCGACACCCTAGGTGTCTAACACCATTTTCACTATGTTCTTCCACTGTTGTCTTTCCCATGCGGTGTGGCTCAGCTCCTGGAGTGATGTTCCACACCATTCGACTATAACGTCTATCCATTCTTTGTGGGATCGTCCTTTCTTGTTTGGTCCATCCATCATTCCGAACACTAATGTCTTGATCTTCCTATGGTTGCTCATTCTGCATATGTGATCAGACAATCCCATTTTTCTTTAAGCTACCTTCTGCATCAAGTTCTCTTTGAGATATATCCATAATATGTGTTGCCGCCTATGAAAAAGGACCACATGGCGGGTATTGAGTTATTAATGATCATCAAAAATTCTGAAAATAATGATGTATAATGTTGTGTATGGGGAGTATTATGGCATTTTATGTAGGATTTAGAAGATGCTGTACCTGAAAGATGCGATTTTCGGTAAAGCTCATTTAAAGTTAAGAAAACCCATAGCAAATCCATTTGTTGGAAGTCATACAGCATGCAATGTTATACTTGCAATGTTCAGTTTTCATGAACAGTTGTGCTAGATTGATAGACGGAAGCGTCCTCTAGCGAATGCCAGTGAAAAACCAATTTTCATGTACAGTGTGCTAGAGTGAAAGACGGAGGCGTCCTCTAGCGAATGCCAGTGAAAACCGATTTTTTTTTTAGATTAACTGGGAAGTAGCTGTTGTAAGACATGGTTTGGGTTGTTCAAGATTGCTTTAAAGAGACGAACAGTCTCTTAAGCTAGTCCTGAGGCAGCCATGGGTATGAAGTGTTTGCGACTTCATTTTCTTAGCCTCAGCATATTAGGGTTGGAAGCCACCCTCTCCCTCACTGTATAATCTTCCAACTGACAGTTTAAGCATCATTGCTGAGTTGGCTGGGGCACAATCAGAGCTGAAATCTCGAATAAATTTCTGCCCTGGGGATTTGAACCTCCCACCTCTCGATTGACAGTTCAGCAGGCTAACCAATAGGCTATGAAGCTCCCCGCACATGCTAATCAATAGTCAATAATGCTAACAATGAGCAGTAGTCGTTTTAGAAAGAACAGTATCAAGTGATCAATACCTCGCATAATGTGTTGTGTTGTAAATTAAATTTATACAGAGCCTTCTGTAGAAACAAATATGGAGCCACGGTTTCGTAATATGTGTATGATGTCAGTGTTTCTATACAAGTCTATATAGATTAGGTTAGGTTAGGTTAGATTTAGATTAGATTTAGATTAGATTTAGATTAGATTGGATTAAGATTAGATTAGATTAGATTTAGATTAGGTAATAGCTAGGAGCTGCTTTGCAGTTGAAATGTGATTGTGTGATGTACAACAAAATTATGTGGAGCGTAGCGCTCTTGACAGGTTCTTGACAGGCACTATATAAATGCTTTTATACACGTTATTAATTATTATTAATTAGCAACTTCTATAGCGCCAATGTATGATGCATGTGGTATAGACCAATGGCGCAGCAAAACCAAGCTGTGGTCAATTCAACGTCCAGAACTATAAATACCACTGAGACAGATATGGTTGGGCAGCTATTAGATTTAGATTAGATTTAGATTAGATTAGATTTAGATTACATTTATATTACATTTAGATTACATTTAGATTACATTTAGATTAGATTTAGATTACATTTAGATTACATTTAGATTAGGTAATAGCTAGGAGCTGCTTTGCAGTTGAAATGTGATTGTGGTGGCTTCGGAGGCTAATGATGCAGCATATGCTATGGTGGAAAAGGTCAAGTCTTAAGTTGAGACAAAACTGACAGGAAGAACGACTGAGCAGAACAAACAGATATGGGGAGAGAGTTCCAACATCTAGATCCAGCAACTGAAAGAATCGCATTTGCAAAGAGCAGTTCTTGATTTTGGTGTCACCAGAGAAAGGCGATCAACTGACAATGCTGAATAATGATAAGTCTTGGGAAGAAGGAGGATTGATTTTAAGTACGTAAACGTAAATTTAAAAGTACACAATTTTATACAGCGACCGCATAGCCTCAACGTTGCTCATTTTTCAATGAATTGATCGGGCGAGGTCCTTCACACCTGCTGCCCGTTTGAATGGGAGCCATGCCATTTAAGGTACCCGTGTACGGACTGTGCTATATGTAAATGTACACGGTTTTCTATAGCGACCGTATGAGCTCAACCCTGCTCAGTTTTCAATGAATTGATTGGGTGAGGTCCTTCACCACCGCTGCCCGTTTGAATGGACGCCACGCCGTGTAGAGACCGTGCTAGCCCGAGATTCAGATCTCTGAAAGTGGTTGGGTACAATTCAATGTGTCATACTCTGTAAATAAGCTGGTACCCCCGAAACGTGGCTTTCATTGGGCACTGTAGAAATCTTGGAATTACGATATTGATTACAATTTGAGCCCTAATTTGAAACAAAATCCTCTGCTGAACAGGAAGACAGTGCCATGATTTAAGCACATAAGTTATATGCTTCACGTGCATATACATCCATGGCTTGAATTAAAAATTTTTTCCTTTTTTAAAGAACGAGTGAAAAGATTCAACATTTCTGTGATTGGCCTCAGAGACGATAAAAGTCGTGGAGATTTTTCGTAAAAATCTTCTGTTGTTTTATGAGCTATAAAATTATTCATGAACGTCATTGGAAACAGTCGCTCGTGGCTGAGTCACAGCTAAACGACATAATCAATAGAGCCTTTGTGATGAACTTACCTGTAGACCACAGGTGTTCCTCTGCACTCGATGTTTGGCTTCGGAGGCTAATGATGCGGCAGATGCTGACAGATGCCGCGTCTTCTGCTTGCAAAGGGCATCCTGTACTCGGCATTTGAGTCGAGAACTGATGCGATGCTTGTTATTCAGAGATTCCTGTTTCACATAATTAAAATCGGTTGCCATGGAAACAGTGACCTGGCAACTTGCCAAGTTTGTAGCAGTCTGCGAGCCTTAGTTCCACGTTGTAGGTTGTGTGTTTTGTTGCCAAGCAACAGTCTGGTGTTCCGAGACTGATGAATTGCTCGTGGATCTGAGATTACTGTATCAGATAATGAACGTGATGTCTATCGGTTGCCATGGAAACGTGACAGAGTCCTGGCAAGGTGCCAACTTATGCAAGCCAACAGGAGTTAGTTCTGTGTTGTTGGTGAGTTTTGGTGCCAAGGGACTTCCTGCTGGAAGAGTAGAATGCCGCAGAAGACTGCTTTTGAGAATATTGGTTGACATTAAACATTGTTGGCTGCTATTTTTATATGGATATTGTGAACCAATGCTGGATCACCCTTGTCTTGCAGAATAGTTTCAGACGTTTCAGTTGACCTGACCTAGATGTGTTGACCTTAAAGTCATGACCTATTTAGGCATCTTTACTCATATTGTTCAATGAACTTGGGATGCATCTATGAAGTGCTGTTTGTTATACATTTCATTTATATTTTTGGAGGTGAGAATTGTTTGTTCTTTCTTTTGGTGATAGCGATTATAATGGTTGCTGTATTTTTCATTTTACTGTACCATGTTTGAAATTTCTCTGGTTCGAGTTGCTTTTGGGTAAAGTTTGTCAGACAGAGAGAATGTAACTGTGCACGTTTTTCTATAGCGACCGTATGGCCTTGACCCTGCTCATTTTTCAATGAATTAATCGGGGGAGATCCTTCACCATTGCTGCCCATTTGAATGGCCCCCAAGCCATTTAAGATCTCCGTGTAGGGATCGTGCTAGCCCCGAGATTTGAATCTCTGAAATAAGCCACGACCGGTATGTGAAGATGCTACGACCTTTTGGGCGCTTGATTTGGGTTCTATGTGTGTGAGAGAGCACACCATTGGTGACATTTCCCAGCTGTTCTTTATACGCTTACAGGTGAACTTGTGGTTCCTAAAAACTGTAACGCTACTTAGGCTAACAAAAAGCACCTTCAAGGCACACTTAAAAAGGTGCTATAAAATGTTCAGTTGGTATTTTTCTGCATTTATTAAGCGCCACTATCTAGTGATTTAGCATCAATCGATGGTACTGAACAGTTGTGAGTGAAGGACTTGCTCAAGGTCTCTACATGGTAACTGTCTCAGGGGAGGAGACTCAAACCCATACTCTCGAACCCAAACTCAAACCCATTTTCTCAAACCCATACTATCGAACCTGTACTCTTGAACCCATACTCTCGAACCCGTACTCCGAGTTACAAGCTGAGCCCTCTAACCAATCGGCTACTGATTGCAGTTACATTTTGTACATTACATTGCATTAGAAGTAATTTTCTTACTTTGTTTGAAAATTTATTTATTATGTGCATTACATTGCATTAGAAGTAATTTTCTTACTTTGTTTGAAAATTTATTTATTATGTGCATTACTTTGCATTAGAAGTAATTTTCTTACTTTGTTTGAAAATTTATTTATTATGTGCATTACATTGCATTAGAAGTAATTTTCTTACTTTGTTTGAAAATTTATTTATTATGTACATTACATTGCATTAGAAGTAATTTTCTTACTTTGTTTGAAAATTCATTTATTATGTGCATTCCATTGCATTAGAAGTAATTTTCTTACTTTGTTTGAAAATTTATTTATTATGTGCATTACATTGCATTAGAAGTAATTTTCTTACTTTGTTTGAAAATTCATTTATGCAGGGAGTCAGTGCGATGTGAATGTGGACGAATGTCTTTCGCGTCCGTGCCTGAACAACGGATTTTGCGTTGATGGCATTGACCAGTTCTCATGTAATTGCGCTGCTGGCTTCACTGGTTCTGTGTGTCAGACGAACATCGATGAATGCGCCTTTGGATTTTGCCAGAACAACGCCACCTGCACCGACCTGGTAGGTGGAGCATCTTCGGTTGAATCTTCCTTGATTTTTAAAGTGGATTATCTGTCTTGGAACCAAACCCTTTTTGCCTATCGGTTTTGTTTTGACTGAGCGCCTGTGAATAAGCTGGTCCCCGCGGTGCGGCTTTCGTTGGGCGCTGTAGAAATCTTGGAATTACGATTACGATCTTGTAAGAAGATATTTAAGTTGTGTAGTTATCATCTAAACTGAATTGTTAATGAGAAATTGTTTTGTCAAAGGCTGTAAATTTAGATCGTAATTGTAACTGTAAACTCGAGATTTCTACAGAGCCCAATGAAAGCTTAGTTGCTTATTCACATGTGCTTAGGCAAAACAAAATCGATAGGCATGAAGGATTCAGTTCTAGGTCAAGAACCAAGAAGAGTCAGGCAGGCAGGCAGTTAGACGGCTATGGTGGGTGGTGTTTGGAATTGGATCTGCAGGATAGATAAGAGGAAGAAGAGGAATCAGGATAGGATCTGCAGAAGAGGAGTGTTTTCAGTTTTGAGGGGAAGACATGCGCAGAGATTTGAGCTTATTGCAACATGCGGAACCTGCTTAATCTATTCTTTCCTTCACAGGTGTTGTTTGTACAACGTAAGTATTAAAATTGTAACTTTTTCTATAGGTAAATAGCTACTACTGTTCCTGCTTGCCTGGATGGACTGGCCAGAACTGTGCGGATGACGTTCAGGAGTGCGTCTCAATGCCATGTCGAAACAGTGGCACTTGCATAGAACTGACAAATGCGTTTCAGTGCATCTGCCTTCGTGGGTGAGTTTTGTTGTGGGAAAATGGACCCTGAATTTCTTTAATGTTCAGAAATGAGAAGTGCTGTGTATGCTGAACGTGGCGATAGTCTAGTGGTTAGCAATGTTCATCTTCAATTCATTATCATCGTCATCACCATCGTCATCATCATCATCATCATCACCGCCATCGCCATCATCATCACCACCACCATCATCATCATCATCACCGCCATCATCATCATCACCATCATCATCATCATCATCTTCATAATCACCATCATCACCATCGTCATCATCATCATCACCGCCATCACCATCATCATCATCATCATCACCACCAGCCTCATCATCCTCATCATCATCAGTACCTTATGCCAGCCATTTGGCAGCAGTGGGTGCAAGGAAATGATCTCCATTATTTTCTGTGATGTGTTAAGTCTTGTGCTTCAGTCATGATTAGTTCAAGTCTTGTTATATCTTCGTTTATATTGTCTAGCCAGTGTGTAGTTATGGCCCTCTTTTGTGTGTTATTCATGCAACAAAAATGAGGTTGTCATCGGCAAAGTTTGAGGTTTGTTATGGGCGTAGTTTCTAGGTCTAAATTCTCCATTAAGTTTTAAACTTTTGTCTTGCTTGCATATTTATATAGCGCCTGGGAAATTCTTGGCAAATTCTACAGAGTTGATATTCCAGATGAAGGACGCCAAATGGTTTATATACAAAATTGAAGTTCATTCTCGTAAACTAGATATTGTTTAGTTGTCTTATTTCTTATGGTAAGGAGACAACCCTTGTTGTTTTGTTTGTATTGTTCTTTTGACAACAGCAACAAATACTTTGGAAGCTGGTAAATATTATTACATTATGGTTGTGAGTGTCTGTAGTTTGTGAAATTCAAATTAAATTAAAATTCAATAAAATTCTTCAGATATACTGGTGCCCTGTGCGACCAGGACATCAACGAATGTCTCTCATCTCCCTGTTACAACAGTGGAACCTGCCAGGACTTGGTTGGGTCCTTCACCTGTTACTGTTCCTCAGCGTGGACTGGTCCACGATGTGAGAATGACGTCAACGAGTGTCTTGCCAACCCCTGCCTGAATGGGGCGACATGTGTCAACTCAGTTGGATCATTCCTGTGCTTCTGCCCTTCTGGCTTCACTGGCAAGCACTCATATTACATTTTGTAAATGTAATTGTAATTTGAGATTTATAAAGCGCCTCTTAGAGGATAAACTCCACAGAGGTGCTTCTGACCTGAAAAAGTAAAATCACTGTTAAACGGTACAGTCTTCAGGCGCCTGCGGAACACTGAGAGGGGGATAGAAAGGAGTATTGTATTGGTGAAATATATGTAGCACATACACATAATTGTACTGTAATTGTAACTTAAGACTTACCTCCTTCAAATTGCATATCCACTTGCTCTCTCTGTCTTGTGGACTGACCTTCTGGATATAGAGCTCATTGTGGCTTGGATGGTGGTGCATTAGAAGTTACTAATTATTATATTATTATTATTATTATTGTTATTATTATTATCACTATTATTATTACTATTATTATCACTGTTATTATTACTGATATTATTACTATTATTATTAATTCTTAATGACATTTTAAAAATCATTGTGGTTTGCGTTGAGAGCGCCACTGAGTTGTGTCTTCTTGAAGCAGCGCTATGTAAATGTTCAGTTACAATTACAATTATTGCTTTGTAGTGTATTGTATTGGTGAAATTTATTTAGCAGCACTTGCAGAAACACCACTAAATATTTAACTAAAAATCTCGACTAAAAACTCACCTCTTTCTTGACTCGTTTCCTCTGCAGGCTGTCTCTGTGTCCTCTGGATTCCCCTTGGCTTTTCGACCAGTTTCAGCATGAAATTTGGCTTGGGTAACGATTTAGGATTTGTGGAAGAGGAGTGTTTTCAGGTTTGAGTGAAAGACCTACATCCAGTTTACCTACTGCTAAAGTAGTGCTTTAGAAATTTTTGAGTTTGCGATTATGATTACGATAATATTATCTGGTAACCTGTTTGTATTTTATAGGACGTTTGTGCGAGATTAACTTGGATGACTGTTTAAGTCGGCCATGTCTGAACAATGGCACCTGTGTAGATGGTGTTAACAGCTACACATGCGTTTGTGCTGCGGGCTACACATCGTCACGTTGTGAAGTTAACGTCAACGAATGTAGCTCGTTTCCGTGTCAGAACAACGGCACTTGCATAGATGGCTTTAACTCATTCATCTGTATCTGTGGGCCGGGCTACACTGGTGCCACGTGTGCTGTTGACATCGACGAATGTGCGTCAAGACCATGTCTCAACAACGCGACTTGTGTCAACAGAATAGCTCAGTTTTTTTGTGCCTGTGTGGCTGGTTACACAGGTAAGTTCACCATCTGGCTGACGTTGTTCACCGTTGTTCTGTTGTTGTCACTGTTGTTGTCACTGTTGTTGTCACTGTTGTTTTTGTTGTCTTTGTATGTGACGTGGTAACATGGTTTGAACAAATCACTTGTAATGTGGAGTCTTTGGATCAAAGACTTCTTCCCAAGACAGTTACTGTGTAGGGACCTTGAGCGAGTCTTTCACTCACAAGTGCTCAGTACCACTGATTCATGGTTTCTCATTAGATAGTGGTGCTTAATAAATGCAGAATTAGCGGTGATGATAATTTTAATAGGAAAGTTTCCAGTGTTTTTCAAATATTTTGCAAACAAGAGTACAATGCCATTGCATTTAGGGGCATATTTGCAAACCTCAATGGAAACAAAAACAGTTAGTTCTGATATCGTTTTGATCCTGTACTGATTTCTTGGAATATTAATATACAGTTTAGTATGGAATTTAATATACCTCAAGCAAAACGAAATAATTGCAGTAAAAACTGAAATTTCTGTTGTGTTTGTTAAGAAGTTTTACGAGAACAATTATGGCTCTTAAAGTTGATAGATTTATCAAAATATTGTCACTAAACCTTCAACTGTCTACTGACTACATGAAACGCGGCTTAAATCTAACAGCAACTTACAGATGAGAGCAGAGCTCAGATTCAGGTATACTGACACAGCGTGCGTTATAACTGCTTTAATAAATAAATAAATAAATAGATAAACAGCGGGACTTCTGGTGACGATTTGTATGAAGAAATTGGCCTTAATGTGAAGAATTTGATTGGCTTCTTTGTCTAGGTTTTCTATGTCAGAATGATATTGATGACTGCTATGGCGCGGTGCCTCACCAGTGCAGGAACGGTGCCACGTGTATCGATGACGTCAATTCTTACAGGTGCCAGTGTTTGCCTGGCTGGACTGGACGCCTGTGCGAACAGGTGACAATTGAATCCATGTACTATAGATATATATTGTAATGTAATATAATGTAAATGTGATGTAAATGTGAATTGTCAAAATCTCTTGGCTCTGTATGTTGTCTCTTTTCTCTGCCTGCCTATTAGTTAGAACGCTCGGCTCATAACGCATAGAGTACGGGTTCGATCCTGCTTCCCTGAGACAGTTACTGTGTAGGGACCTTGAGCAAGTCCTTCACTCACAGTTGCTCATTGCCATCGACTGATGCTTAGTTGTTAGATAGCGGCGCTTAATAAATGCAGAAATAATAATAAAAAAATTATTTCATGCATTAGTTACATTACGTTACATGCATATATGTTGGTGCACAGGACATAGACGAATGCATGTCATCTCCATGTCAGAACAGCGGAACTTGTGTGAACGGCTTCAACCGCTTCTCGTGTTCCTGTCCCCCGAACTTCACCGGAACATTGTGTTCAGATGATGTAAATGAATGTTCGGCAACGCCAATGCCTTGCAGGAACTCTGTCAGCTGCTCAAATACCTATGGTGGTTACTACTGCCTGTGCCAGCCGGGTTAGTTAGTACTAGACGTGCTGACCTACCTCTTGTGGAAGCGTCTCTGAAGGAATCATAGAATTTACTGATTATGGTTTATTTAATTATTTACCAAACTGTTTACCTAATCTGTAAACAAAATACTGGATTAGAGCCAATTTCGTATTTTTTGTATTCAGATCTGTCTAGACTTGTTACTACAATTATTGTTATTGTTTTTTCCCAAGATAGAAATGGTCCCTCCAGATGTAAAAATTTGTCTAGATATTAAAAGAAAGTCTATAACGGCCAGAACTTGTCAAGATCTATTGTAGGAATTATTATTATTGTTATTATTATTATATATCCTAGGTAGGTATTATTATTATTATTATTATTATTATTATTATTTATCCTAGGTAGGTATTATTATTACTATTACTACTACTACTACTATTATTATTATTGTTATTATAAGAGCAAGTTCATTAACTTACTGTCATATTATTATTTTTATTATTATTATTGTTATTAGAGAATTTATAAAGCCCAATTGAATATGACTAAATACACTTCACGTGTGCAAATGGATGTTTCCATTGTCATTCGTAGGATTCACGGGCACAAACTGTGACTTGGACATAGACGAATGCGCCAGCCAGCCTTGCTACTTCAACGGGACCTGTATAGACCTCGTCAATGGATATCGGTGCAACTGTCTCTCTCTCTATATGGGTGTACGGTGCGAAGCCGTCATTCGCCAATGTCCTCTTTACCATCCGTGTGGAAACAACGCTGTCTGTGTCGAAATACCAACTGGTACATATGAGTGTGTGCTGTGCAGGAACTAACTGTCCTTGAGGTCTGCTAGGTGCCCCTAAATGCTATGGCATCGTACCGCTGTTTGCAAAATGTTTGAAAAGCAAAGGAAAATTTACTGTTAAAATTATCATCACTGCTAATTCTGTTTGATGCTTAGTCTGTGATCTTATTTGATGTAATCTGGAAACTTCTCTAATACCATTCCTCTTTCACAGATCCTATCCTGACTCGTTATCTCTATTTCCGCTCCAATCCCAAACATCACCCACCATAACCACCACGCTGTCTCTCTGCCTGACTTCTGGATCTTGACCTGGAACCAAACCCATTTGCCTGTCGATTTTGTTTTGACTGAGCGCCTGTGAATAAGCTGGTTCCCATGACGTGGCTTTCGTTGGGCGCTGTAGAAATCTCGAGATTACGATTATGTTATTGTAATGCTTCTTCTGGAAAGTATAGCCTATTGTTCCTGGCACACGTCTTATGTATGACCGACGTTTGTTTACTGTTGCTGGTCCCTCCTTCTGGAACTCTCTACCTCCTCGTATTTACAACTCTCTTACTGTGACCGTCTTCTGCTTCAAGCTGAAAACTTACCTCTTTCAGTCTCCTCTCCTCTCCTCTCCTGCCCTCTCCTCTCCTCTCCTCTCCTGCCCTCTCCTCTCCTCTCCTGCCCTCTCCTCTCCTCTCCTGCCCTCTCCTCTCCTCTCCTCTCCTGCCCTCTCCTCTCCTGCCCTCTCCTCTCCTCTCCTGCCCTCTCCTCTCCTCTCCTGCCCTCTCCTCTCCTGCCCTCTCCTCTCCTCTCCTCTCCTGCCCTCTCCTCTCCTCTCC
This sequence comes from Norana najaformis, assembly GCA_964023275.1. NCBI lineage: Eukaryota > Metazoa > Annelida > Clitellata > Crassiclitellata > Hormogastridae > Norana > Norana najaformis. The sequence continues at coordinate 21,887,021 of OZ029927.1, forward strand.
TGCCCTCTCCTCTCCTCTCCTGCCCTCTCCTCTCCTCTCCTCTCCTGCCCTCTCCTCTCCTGCCCTCTCCTCTCCTCTCCTACCCTCTCCTCTCTCCTGCCCTCTCCTCTCCTCTCCTGCCCTCTCCTCTCATGTCCTGTCCTCTCCTCTCCTGCCCTCTCCTCTCTCCTGCCCTCTCCTCTCCTCTCCTGCCCTCTCCTCTCTCCTGCCCTCTCCTCTCCTCTCCTCTCCTCTCCTCTCATGTCCTGTCCTCTCCTCTCCTGCCCTCTCCTCTCTCCTGCCCTCTCCTCTCCTCTCCTGCCCTCTCCTCTCTCCTGCCCTCTCCTCTCCTCTCCTGCCCTCTCCTCTCATGTCCTGTCCTCTCCTCTCCTGCCCTCTCCTCTCTCCTGCCCTCTCCTCTCCTCTCCTGCCCTCTCCTCTCTCCTGCCCTCTCCTCTCCTCTCCTGCCCTCTCTTCTCCTGCCCTCTCCTCTCCTCTCCTCTCCTGCCCTCTCCTCTCCTCTCCTCTCCTGCCCTCTCCTCTCCTGCCCTCTCCTCTCCTCTCCTGCCCTCTCCTCTCTCCTGCCCTCTCCTCTCCTCTCCTGCCCTCTCCTCTCATGTCCTGTCCTCTCCTCTCCTGCCCTCTCCTCTCTCCTGCCCTCTCCTCTCCTCTCCTGCCCTCTCCTCTCTCCTGCCCTCTCCTCTCCTCTCCTGCCCTCTCCTCTCATGTCCTGTCCTCTCCTCTTCCTCCACTACCCTCCATTACCCTCCCCTCATGTATTTTAATGTTTCCCGTGTCCCGGCTTCAATGTGCACTTCTGAACTTTGTAAGGAGGGCATCTTCAAATTATAGTTGTATTGTAATGTACTGAAACCACAGTCGAGGTCCATGAGGCTCCAGAGACCAGAAGACAGGCTGAGAAGGAGGACAAGGAAGCGTTTGCTCATTTGACGAGTGTTTATCAAACTATACAACTCAAAACAAGCCATTCTCTTGTTTTGCAGGCGGTTATACGTGCTACTGCAAACCCGGTTATGAAGGAACTCACTGTGAGACGCAGATAAACCACTGTCGTTCAAACCCGTGCTTCAACGGTGGATCTTGCTTACCACTGGAGAATGGGTACAACTGCTCCTGCATTCCAGGTATCCATCCAGTCAAAGCTGATAACTTCTGTAACACTGTTGATATATTCTGAGCACAGCTGATGATAGCTACAATTGAGACTGCAGTCATCGTAATTCTGATTTTCTTTATTACAGCGCCCTTTTCTTCGGCCTCGGCCGTGTTACGGCGCTATATAAATTGTCTTATTATTATTATTATTATTATTATTATTATTATTGTTCTGCTGTGCCAAGATGTGTGTATGTCGTCTTGCTAAAATTTTGTAAAACACATTTTATTCTTCGTCTGTTTAGTATGTTTTCATATCTGTATTTTATTAACGAAAGCATTAAAATATTCCTACTGAACTTCAAGAATATAAAAGGTAATAGACTGGCATCTTACTAGCTAAATTGTTTTGCTGTAAGTAGTTATCATAATCGTGTCATAATATCGAAATGTCCAGTGTGTCTGTATTTACAGATTGGACAAAAGATATTATATTCTGAGCACACTAAGCAAACCTGTATGTTTTAAACTCCAAAGGACCTAACTCTCTCCTTCCAGCTGGAATTAATCCCTCCTAGGGAGGGATCAGCCACACGGAGCTGGTGTCTTAACTTGTTTCTGTTTCCAGTGTTCTCTTTTTTAATTTGAGTCGTTTGAGGTCCTGTTGGATTACCTCCTTCCATCTCTTCGTCTGTCTTCCCTGACTGCAGTGTCCATGAATTTCTGCCTTCATAATTCTTTTTATGTAACTTTTCCAAATCATCTAACATGGACCCATTGTTAACCTGCCTAGGTTACACTGGTCCATTTTGCAAAGTGGACGTGGAAGAGTGTGCGAGCCAACCGTGTCAGAACCAGGGCGTCTGCGTTGAGCCACAGATCAACATGTACAGTTGTCGGTGTCAGCCGGGATACAACGGCACGAATTGTCAGTTCATCATCGACAACTGTGCTTCCTCTCCTTGTCAGTCATGGCAGAATTGCACTAACATGATTAACAGTTACATGTAAGAATGTCATTGGATCGAATAATAACCATGCTGATCTAAGCTCTTTACATAAGAATAATTGATTGAATATCTGCTGCAGTGAGCTATGCTTTTAACATGAGAATATTATCAGATCAGTCGAATTATATCTACATTAATGTAGTCTTTTCACAGAAAATTCCAACAAAAACAGATTCAAATATTTCATTTCCATTAGCACCTCCTAGAATGAAATTAGTCAACAACCATGCATTGCCGTCTTCTTCCTCTTGCTCTTCTTCCTGTTCTTCTTCCTCTCCGTCTTCCTGCTCTTCCTCTTCCTCGTCTTCCTCTTCTTCCTCTTGCTCTTCTTCCTCTTCTTCCTCTTCTTGCTCTTCCTCTCCTTCATCTTCCTGTTCTTCCTCTTCCTCGTCTTCCTGTCCTTCCTCTTGCTCTTCTTCCTGTTCTTCCTCTTCCTCTTCTTGCTCTTGCTTTTCTTCCTCTTCCTGTTCTTCCTCTTCGCGTTCTTCCTCATCTTCTTCTTCCTCTTTTCCTCTTCCTGTTCCTCTTCTTCCTGTTCCTCTTCTTCCTGTTCCTCTTCTTACTGTTCTTCCTGTTCTTCCTGTTCTTCCTCTTCTTCCTGTTCTTCCTCTTCTTCTTCCTCTTTTCCTCTTCCTCTTCTTCCTCTTCTTCTTCCTCTTCCTGTTCTTCCTCTTCCTCCTCTTCTTCTTCTTCCTCTTCTTCTTGAAATCTGTGTGCAAATGTTGTCATACATGTTTATGTCCAAGAAATTTTTGTGTACTATATTTCTTTCCTTGTCTAGCTGTTCTTGTCCGGTCGGCTACACCGGAGACCGCTGTGATGTTCCAATCGACAAGTGCCTTAGTCAACCATGTCGAAACGGCGGAACTTGCCAGTCCCTGTCCTCTGCCTTCGCCTGCGTCTGTCCTTATCCTTGGACGGGTGTTAACTGTGAGACGAACACAGATATTTGTTATCCAAATCCATGTCTGGCGTACGGGACATGCGTTCCCGATGCCCAGCGCCCAAATGGATATCGGTGCTACTGCGTTACTGGATTTATCGGTCAGTGTGGCCATATTTGTTTATTTCTACTTATTTATCTATAATTAAATATAGACATGCTTATTTATGTTTATTAATTTATAAGCCATGGTTATACGTTGGAAGCTTCTGTTTTCTCAGCCTTGGCATGTACTGTATATGAGAGCAATTGGCTAGTCCTCGCTCACTGCCTGATCTTACTGCGCCAGTGTACAGTCTGCTTGCGTACTCATTTTGTAGCCAGGTTCATTATGTTGGAGAACAGGAGCAGAAATTTAGAAATTTATCTGTCTATCTATTATTTATCTATTTTTCCTGACAGGGATTTGAGCCCCCAACCACTGGGTTGTTAGTCCAGCATACTGGACTAATTGTAATCGTAAACTTGAGATTTCTACAGAGCATGATAGATTTCTGTTATGTACCCAATTTTGCAGTAACGTGTTTGGTCAATGATCATGCAGTTGCGGGTTCGACTCTGTGTAATGACCCTGGGCAAGTTGTTTGTGCACACCGTGCCTCTGTCACTGAGCAGTAGAATTTGGTATCAGCGTTAGCTGGGAAGTAAATGGCAAGTCCTGCGATGCACTGGCCCTGTGCCCAGGGCTCTGGGATTCGTTCACTGCCGGCTCAAGGGTCTAAAGAAAAGGAAATGAGCGCTTCTCCTATGTCTCACTTGTGGGTATTGGATTCTTTACTTTACTTTACCCAACTGGTTGTGCGACGTATGTGCTGTTTTAGGGGAGCGTTGTGAGGGTGATACGTATCGTTGTCTGTCAAACCCTTGCCAGAACAACGGGTCGTGTTTGGAATGGACGACGGGGATCAATGGCTATGACTGTATTTGTCAGGACAACTTCACTGGCTCCCACTGCCAGATGGATGCAAGGACGTGTCAGGCCCAGCCATGTCAAAACGGGGCCACATGCACTGACTTAACTACAGGTGAAAACAACCGCATTACCTATTCAGGTAAGGTAAGGTAAGGTAATTCTCAGATGAGGTAAGGATGAGTGTCTGGTGAGGCATGTATGTAGGGTATGTGTTTATCTGTAAGGCTAATCCTTGTCTCAACAGAGCTGTGTGTGCCAACTTAACTACAGGTATGGTAAGATACCTGGGTGGTTGAAAAGGTGTTCTGTTGTTTGATTTTTGGGGTCATGTGTGTGACCTTTTGACCTCAGGAGGACCACGCCTCTGAGGAGTCTGTAGAGATATGTAAACTGATTTGTTAACTTTACTTTTTCATCTTTAGACAATATTATTGTTATTATTATTATTGTTATTATTACTATTATTATTATTGTATATCATTGTGATTACAATGAAAATTTGTAATGGGCACAAAGTCACACAGAAATGTTAATCTGAAGGTTGGCTAGTACTGTTAAATATATATATATGTCTGTAAAATAAGCCAGTGAGAAGCGGTGGTTTTTGAGTGATGTAAAATGCAGAATTCGAAAGGTTAGAGTTTCTGATGAGTGTCTGAGTTGACGGTTAAGAAATCTTAGGGTTCATCAGGTCTAGTAGTAAGAATTTACATTCACTGTGTTGTTTTCAGGCTACCAGTGCACTTGTTTTCCTGGCTGGACAGGGAACCGGTGTGAGCAGAACATCGATGAGTGTCAGATGCTGGTGCCCTGCATTAATGGTGGAGTCTGCACTGATCTTGTGAATGGTTACTCGTGCAACTGTGGTCCCTACTGGACTGGACAGAACTGCAGCGTTGATATTAAGGAGTGCTTGAGCAATCCGTGCCTCAACTCAGGAGAGTGCATTGAAAACATAGGAGCCCCTTACAATTGTCGCTGTCCCCAAGGTAGCTGATGTTTCATCTGTTAATCTCAAACTAGTAATTCGTCGCTCAATCCATCAGTCAGCACTATAATCAGTTGATTAGGTGATTTTCCAATCAATTACGGACTGACTGCCCAAACAACCATTCAAATCTGTCAGTCAAAAAATCAATCAAGTTAGTCAAGCTCAATTTGTTGTTCAAGCAATCAAGTTAGTCAGTCAGTCAGTCAGTAACTTAGTGAGTGAATGAATCAGTCAGTCAGACAATACATCAGCCAGAATGTCATACAGTCAGTCAGTCAGTCTGTTTGCAGTTATTTTGTTCATGCAATTTATTTAATTTTGTACATATCAAGACATTTCTTTGTTTTTGTTTTTTATTTTTTTACAAAGTGATAATTTTTTACAATACTTTGTTTTTAAAAAATTACTTTTTCCTCTTTATACAAAAAAGTCAAGGTTGCTTCTGTTCTTCTTAACAGTTGGAGTCGATTAATATTATGTTTGTTTATGAAGATCGCAAAAGTAAAGCTGCCATGTTTTGTAGCGGACTGTACGTGAGGCGCTCATTTCCTGCTTTTGAGCCTGGACACTGGTCCAATGTAGAACTTGCTGTTGATGAAGATACGTATCGTTGTCAACTTGCCGTTGATGAATATAAGTATCGTCTGTCAAACCCTTGCCAGAACATGTTTGGAATGGAATGTTTGTTTTTCTAGGTTACTCTGGAAGCAACTGCGAGACTAGACTAAGTATTTGTCTTTCTCAACCGTGTCGTAACAACGGCACGTGCACCGATCTTATATTTCGCTACGCTTGCCTCTGTTATCCAGGTTTCACAGGTAATTTTTGATTAACATGACTCTAATCTGTATTTTGCTAACTATTCTGATAATTCATTTGCTAATTAGGTCAGTCTGCATGGACAGATTATGCCAGCTTAGAGAATTTGATAGTGCAAAAATTTTTAAAATTTTTTCGTTTAGTAATTTATAGGTTTATTATTCTGAACATTTATGAAAGTAAGGTTGCTCGTCTGGTACCTGTTCAGTTAGCTTATGAATTAAATTATGGATTACCTTCAGATGTATGCATTTATGTATCTATGTATCTATGGATTACCTTCAGATGTATGTATTTTATGTATCTGTGTATCTATGGATTACCTTCAGATGTATGTATTTATGTAACTGTGTATCTATGGATTACCTTCAGATGTATGTATTTATGTATCTGTGTATCTATGGAATACCTTCAGATGTATGTATTTATGTATCTGTGTATCTATGGATTACCTTCAGATGTATGTATTTATGTATCTGTGTATCTATGGATTACCTTCAGATTTATGTAACTGTGTATCTATGGATTACCTTCAGATGTATGTATTTATGTATCTGTGTATCTATGGATTACCTTCAGATGTATGTATTTATGTATCTGTGTATCTATGGATTACCTTCAGATTTATGTAACTGTGTATCTATGGATTACCTTCAGATGTATGTATTTATGTATCTGTGTATCTATGGATTACCTTCAGATGTATGTATTTATGTATCTGTGTATCTATGGATTACCTTCAGATGTATGTATTTATGTATCTGTGTATCTATGGATTACCTTCAGATTTATGTAACTGTGTATCTATGGATTACCTTCAGATGTATGTATTTATGTATCTGTGTTTGTATCTGTGTATTTCCAATAGTTAAGTTAGTTTTGTGTGTTTGTTTGTTACTACTTGTTTTTTTGTGTGTGTTAGTAATTAGTATTAGTTTTGCTCTAAATGTCTTAAATGAGATACTTTAGTTGATATATCTTAAGCTGATCATTCGCCATATGCACTTTTGTATTAGGTTATAGGCGACTCTATTAAGCGGGACCTTATGCTTTCGGATCTGCCTTTTGATACCCATGGAGATTTTGTACACTGTGCCTACAGTGTATAGTGCCATTATAGTGTGAATGTTTTTGATTTTCAGGTGTCAATTGTGAGACGCTGGTTCCAGTTTGCACTGGCAACCTGTGTCAAAATGGCGGCACTTGTGTCAGTTCTGCTGGTGCCCTGATGTGTCAGTGTGTTGCTGGATACACTGGTGCCCTGTGTGAGCAGAACGTGGATGACTGCGCCCCGAGGCCGTGCTTGAACGGAGGAACATGCAGTGATGGAGTCAACAGCTTCACTTGTACCTGTGCTCCTGGATTCTCAGGTATTTTCAAAAAACAGATAAGGGTCACGGTGCATACGTCGAGGCGCCTCTGAGCGTGAGGATGCCGGTTCACGTCCCGGTCGTGGCTTTTTTCAGAGATTTTAATCTCGGGCTAGCACGGTCCGTGCATGGGGACCTTAAATGTCGTGGCGCCCATTCAAACGGGCAGCGATGGTGAAGGATCTCACCCGATTAATTCGTTGAAAGATGAGCAGGGTCGAGGTCATACGATTGCTATAGAAATACGTGTACATTTACGTTTACATTTATTGAATTATATCGGTATTTGCAATGAAACACAAGGCCATTGGACAGTTGTACAGACTCTAGAGAATTTTATGGCTTTTGTCCATTGACCTAAATTTCATGGACTACAGAGAAGTGGTACTGTTTTCTTTTGTTTAACTGTGCTGTAATAGTTTTTAAAATCAGCAGATTTAACTGTTGTTTAACACATTCTTTGTTATTTTCTGCCATTTTGGCCACAACAGAGGGGTTTATAAATGTCCTGATGTAGGCCTATGCATGACAGTTATGATAAGAGCAAGATATGTATTTAATAAATAAATATTTGATATTTATATCTTAATATCTAATCTAATTTAGTGACTTCTATTGTGCCATTATTATAATGTCCAAGGCATCAATTTATTGTCGCTTCAAGTGAAATCGTAGTCAAAATCATAAACCGTTGCAGAAACCAGGTTGAATTCCATTAGGTCAGAGATACCAGAAGTTAGGCTACAGTGGGTAAGCAAGTTAATAATTATAAATAAGTTTTATTTTAATTTATATTTATTTATATCTTGCTGTGTATTTAATAAATAAGTAAATTTAATATATGTATTTACAGGAGCAACTTGCGCCACTGATATCCGCGTATGCAGCTCTCAGCCTTGCCTCAACGGTGGCACCTGCGTGAATCAACCTAATTCCTACCGATGCATCTGTCCCTCTGGCGTCAGCGGCACGAACTGTGAGAGCGTTCTGTTCGCTTCGTTCGACGGCAACAACTTCGTCCAGGTCCAGAATCCTTCGACTCGTCGCCGAAAACGAGATTTCAATGTTGGAGACTCGACGGCAAATGATCTGACGAGCCTCAGCTTTAGTTTCTCGACGACTGTTCGCGACGGAATCATGATCTTCGCTCTGGGCGTAAGTTCGCTGCTGAACTAACTTTCTGTGACTTTCAGACTCTCCTGTTTGCACATGACGGAAATCTGCAGTAAATCATATTATAATCATATTCCGAGATTTCTACAGCGCTCAACGGAAGCCGCATCATTGGGACCAGCTTATTCACAGGTGCTCAGTCAAAACAAAATCGGTAGGCAAAAGGATTTGGTTTCAGTCAAGATCTGTGACTTTCAGACTCAGTTTGGTGACATTTTAAAGTTTAATGTAGGTAATTGTAACTGTAATCGTAAATTTGTGTAATGGCTCTTCGAGTGAAACTAATAGAAGTGCTCTTGCACACTGAATGTGGCAATAGTTTTGTGGTTAGCATGCTGGACTGTGATGATGATGATGATGATGATGATGATGATGATGATGATGACGCTTTTTAATTGTTGTTATGATGATGATGCTAATGACTGCTTTTTAATTGTTTTTTGTTATGTTTTTTTGTGATTTTCTGCCATGATGGCACAAACAGAGGCGTTCATTAATGTCCCAACACAGGCCTGTTCATGTCAGTTATGATAAGAGTATGATATATATTTAACAAATAAATATTTGATATTTATTTTATTTATATCTTAACATAAATGACATTTATGACAAGAACATGTTACCTATGTATTTTTATTTTTTATGATGATGATGGCGATGATGATGATTATGTTGATGACGACGACGACGATGACAACGATGATGGTTACATATGTATGAATGTATATATGTATCGGAACCTTTGTGTAACGCCATTCAGAAGCCCCCAAAGGCGCTAGAACATGGACATCTAACAGATCTAACAAGGTGCGTCTTAACATTTGCTGTTTAACAGCCAGAATAGTTTGGATTTTCGACACAAGGTTTGTCCGACGGATGATAGGCAACTCTTCTTCTTGTGGTTCTCTGCCCCCTAGGCAGGTTCATACGTCCAATGGCGCCATTCTTCACGGTGCTGAGCATCTCTTTTCAGTCCGCTGTATCCATCCGTGATCATCCAGTCCAGCAACATCTGTCTAGGTCTTCCTCTTGTTTTTCGTCCCTCCATTCTTCCCTCGATAATAGTTCTTACGAGTGAGTCTCCTCTCATTATGTGTCCAATCCATTTCCTCTGTCGACCTCTAATTGTTCCCACCAAGGATCTTTCTTCCTCTACTCTTTGCAGTATCTCCTCATGATAGGCAACGGTGCTTATAATTCCATTCACTGAATCTCTTCCCCTCTCTTTTCCGCAATCGTTTGAAGACCATATTCTTCCCCATTAGTTCTGGGACATTGGGCCGGGAGCGCCTCTGATGAGTTTTATCTTGAAGTGGCGCTTTATAAGTTTTTGATTACAATTACAAGATGCTTTGATGTCTTAGGCCAATCCTCGAATCGAAACTGAGTTCATCTTGTTCGAACTTTACTCCGGCCAACTCCGGATGTTGGCTGGTCTCGCAAATTCATCCGTCGCCTTCTTGCTTCCGCTTCCCTTGCTCGGAGCGAACTCGACACAGGTGGAGATGGTCATCAGCGGTGGATCGATGACGCTTACGAGGGACCCAGAGACTTGTGCGAAGGGCCCTGACTGTCAGTCTGCTTTCAACGTCTCAGCCGACAACCTCAATCTTGATGGGCCAATGTACATTGGTGGAGTTCCCACTTGGACGCCTTACATGAGGAGCAAGGCCAAGTCGACTGTGGGGTTTACCGGTTGTCTTGGGGTAAACTGCCTTTTCTAATAATAATAATAATAATAATAATGGTAATAATGATAATGATAATAGTAATAGTAATAATGGTAATAATAATGATAATAATAATAATAGTAATAATAATAATTATAATTATAATGACAATAATAATAATAATAATACTAATTATTATTATTATTATAATTATAATACTGATGATGATGATGATGATGATGATGATGATGATGATGATGATGATGATGATGATGATGATGATGAAGATGATGAAATTAATAATAGTAACAATAATAATAATATATAGCTTTTATGTTATATAGCACTTTCAAAAGTGCTGTTATGGTAGATAGCACTTTTATGAGTGCTGCTTTGGTTTATAAGATTTTCTTGAGGGCTATAATGATGTCCAGCAGTTTCAAGAATTGCTATAAATGCGTAATAGCATTTTAAGAAATCCTGCATTCAGTGCTGTTGTTTATGGATCATTTTAGAACGTGATCGTCAATGGGAAGGCTGTGAACCTGGCTCCTCTTTCTCAGCCAAAACCTGGTCTTCCGCCTCCAACCAAACCTCAACCCGGTTGCTCGGCGCACTCTCCCTGTGCCCCGGGATACTGCTCTAACGGTGGAGCGTGTTCTGATCTGTGGACAGAAAAAGTCTGCACTTGCTCGAGCGCTTATCACGGAGCCCGTTGCGAGGTGCAGTTGACGGCATCTTTTACGAGTGACACGATGATGAGCCTTCCTCCTGTCAGCAATTCCAGCAACTTGACGCAGTTTAGTGTCTTGGTATCCATGCGGTCCGATTATGGTACTGTTCTATACACGGTAAGTTACAGGGGTAATTATAATTATAAACCTGAAAATATCCAATTCCATACACCACCCACCCGTGCACGGACCGTGAATGGAGATGACTGGGATGTTGTGGAAATGGCAATGCTTCAGAGAGGGGCATGCCATGGTTTAGAATGATAAGCTATTAGTACATTGTTACAAATTCATTGAGAAGTTATTTCTGCAGGTTACATGCTTTTGGCAACTTTATCCCTCTACTCAGAAGATTTGCACAAAACGAAAATTTTAATGGTGACCATTTTTAGGTTTTGCTAAACCGTCTTTCATGTTTTGCGTATTTTCTCAACTGCGTCTTTCTTTTTTGTAAATGAAACAAGTTTTCTTTTATCTGATGTGAAAACTTCTATGTGTTAATGCTTAAGGCATCAGCTGATGTGAATGCCACAATATATGTCGAGTCCAGTTAAAAGGGTAACAGGGAAATTGGAGAAGAGCGTCTATTTGAAAAATAATTGTCACTTAATTTTTAAAAATTTTCATTCACCTGAATTTTATGAAGTTTTGATTCACCTGAGTGAGAGTAAGAACAGTTCCAGTTCATTTGAATTATGAAATTTAACGGAAATTTTGTGCTTCTTGTAGCTGGATGGTTTCCTGTTCTGCCTTGCCATTGTCAACAGCTACCTGGAGCTGCATCTGTCAGCTAATGTTAGCTCACGAACAACGATAAACGTGACAGATGGAGTGTGGTACCGGATTGACCTTTTGCTAACTAACGACAGAGTCGTATTCATTGGTAAAAGCTATTATTCTATTCTATAAAGCTACTGTTCTATTCTATAAAGCTATTCTATTCTATAATGCTACTGTTCTGTTCTATAAAGCTATTATTCTATTCTATAAAGCTACTGTTCTATTCTATAAAGCTATTCTATTCTATAATGCTACTGTTCTGTTTTATAAAGCTATTCTATTCTATAATGTTACTGTTCTATTCTATACAGCTATTCTATTCTATAATGATACTGTTCTGTTCTATATGGCTATTATTCTATTCTATGATGCTACTATTCTGTTCTATAAAGTGACTTCTGTTCAACAAAACTGCTGTTCTATATGTTATAAAGCCACTGTTCTATTATATAAATCTACTATCGTGTTCTATTAAGCTACTATTCTATTCTGTAAAGCTAATATTCTATTCCATGAAGCTACTATTCTATTTTATAAAGCTATTATTCTATTCTATAAAGCTACTATTCAACGGTACTGGTAAGTTCCTATCTCTCGTGTTTGCAAACTGCTTTATGATAGAAAATATAGAAGGAAAACTGGAATATCCAATGCCTTTGAGAAGTTCTTTCAAGGCACTATACAAGTTTCCATATGACTACTGGCATATGCATCAGTTCTTGGTTAATCGGGTATGTGTGCGACTGCATTGCTGGTGTTTTTCTCAACAGAACTTCATGGCTAGTGATGACAATTCAGAAATTCCCTGAAATTGCATTTATTTGTCAACTGATGGCAAAAACTCTGGCAGCAAATCCAACTCTGCACTGCAGTAAATAACTGAAGCTTGTCCCTTTGTTTTCAATTTTTAGTTGGTGGTGAAAATGGACCAGTCGTGCACCTGGCAAGATTCAACAAAAACGGAACACAAGCAGTAGGGAATATCTTTCTCGGAAAACTTCACAATCATTCCTCGGCCGACATTTGGAGAAATGTACTTGTCGTTCCTGCTTCATCCATGAGGTATAATCCTCCAATTGCTATAGCAACCATTTGCTATGGTTACTGTTTCTCTAGTAGCATTAGGACAAATTGCCGTAAGCTGCATGAGGTATAATCCACCAATTGCTGTGGTAGCCATTGCTAAGGTAATTGTTTCTACAGCAGCATTAGGACAAATTGCCATAGGCTGCAGGAGGTATAATCCTCCAATGGCTGTGGCAACTATTGCTACGGTAACTGTTTCTCTAGTAGCATTAGGACAAATTGCCGTAAGCTGCATGAGGTATAATCCACCAATTGCTGTGGCAACCATTGCTGCAGTAACTGTTTCTATAGCAGCATTAGGACAAATTGCCATAGGCTGCAGGAGGTATAATCCTCCAATTGCTGTGGCAACCATTGCTACGGTAACTGTTTCTATAGTAGCATTAGGACAAATCGCGATAGGCTGCTTTTCTGCCTCGTCTTGGAATTGACCAGATTGCAGATCTGTTTTGAAGTACCAATGATTGGCAAATTATTACAGCGGCGCTATAGAAGTTCTAAGATTAGATATTAGGTTAGGTATCTGTGACGTTAATCTGATATTAGGTATTTGCTTATTAGTTTTAAATTCAATTGCCTATTTGATATTTATTTGTCACTGAACTACAGAGCTGAAGGATTTGCTTGTTTTAATGTAGCTTAGAAGAAAAATAAATATGTATTGATTACCTTTTCATGTTTGCAAATCTCTTATGGAGACTCTTTTGCTCTGAATTGAAAACTTACTCCTTCCAGGCTGATTATGGTTCTTAATGTTTCCAGTGTGCGGTGTTGTGCACTTCTAAACTTCTCAAGGAGGACATTGTCAAATTACAATTGTATTGTTTTCTACTGTGTGTATGTAGCAAGACATCATAGTGTCTTTGAAGTACCTCTAAAAACTGCTGTGCACGCGGCTGCGTCACTGATCTAAACAAGCGCTGATCGTAAACGCTGATCATAATCATCGTAAACGCTGATTGTAATCATCGTAAATGCTGATTGTAATCATCGTAAATGCTGATTGTAATCATCGTAATGATCGTTATGATCGTAATGATTGTTAACTCAAGATTTCTAAAGTGCCCAACAAAAGCTAAGTCACTGGAACCAGCTTATTCATAGGCGCTCAGTTAAAACAAAATCGACAGGCAGGAAGGGTTCAGTTCTGGGTCAAGATCCAAGAGTATGGCAGGGAGACAGTCAGATGGCTACGATGGACATTGTTTGGAATTGGAGTGGAAAGAGAATGGAAATAGGACTTTTTCAGAGGCACTCAGAAGCTGGAATAACATTTTCATTTTATACCTTACTTTTTCAAGCTCCAATTTTCATTGCCTCATGAAGTTACTTAAAACTTATGAATCATTACTAGTTATAAATAAATTATAAATAAATGATTAATGTTTATTAAATTTTAATTCTGTTTAGCTTTACGGGATGTTTGAAAAACCTGACTGTTAACGATGCAGTGATTGACCTAAGCTCAGCGGCGCCATCTGGTCTAGGAGACGATCCTCCTCGTCCGACAGCTGAATGCACCAATGAGGAATACTGCACGCCAAATCCGTGTGCAAATCAAGGCCATTGTTCCAGTTCTTGGGACAACTACACGTGTTCTTGTGTTGGTGACTACACAGGACTGAACTGCTCAGAAGGTACTAGTGCTTTCTTCTCTAATGTAACCGTCTCTAATGTGATGTAATGGTGCTTTATTCTCCTGCAATGTAATGTACTGGGGCTTTCTTCTGCCTCTAATGTAATGTACTGGCACTTTCTTCTGCCTATAATGTAATATTATTTCGGTTTATTTTCTGTTAAAATTGCCATAATTGATGTTCTGCAGTTACTTCCTTACAGATAAATTGCTCCGCTCTTTTGAATTTTGTCTCTAATATTGTTTAAATCATGTGCTTCGTTCTAGGGAGTGTTAACTACTGCGTCACTTACTTACTTTCATAGGTCTGGCTGCGATGTTTGACGGACTACAGAGTTACGCCGTGTTACGCGTGGACACGTCACATTTTCCATTTGGTGACAGCTTTGCTTTTGATTTTCGAACCCGTCAGCCGGACTGTCCGCTGCTGGTCATTCAGCTCTTGACCAATGCGTCCAGTCCATCAGGCAGCATCGGTTTCAGCTTGAACAGTTCTCAGCTGCAACTGACCGTCGTGGCTGACAATGGTCAAGGTAAGACCTGTGACATGTAGTGTAATTTCTGGATTTCTGTAGTGTAATTGTAATTGTAATTTATGATTTATAAAGCGCCTGTTAGAGAATAAACTCAACAGAGGCACTCGTTATCATACTGCCTGGCTCTTGGATCTTGACCTGGAACTGAACCCTTCCTGCCTGTTGATTTTGTTTTTGACTGAGCGCCTGTGAATAAGCTGGTTCCTGAGACTTTGCTTTTGTTGGGCGCTGTAGAAATCTTGAGTTTACGATTATGAATTACAATAATACACAAGGCGGTAATTGATGGTCGCTTGGTCAAGTCAGAGGGGTTATCCAGAGTCACTGTATGAGGAACAAAATCTGGTTGCTGGAAGACCAGAGGTGGAAGGAGCTGTGTGTTTTGTATCAATTGGTACATTACGCTCCTGTAATTGATACAGTTTTATGCCATCTGCTTCTGTCCCTTGTCTGTTGTAACTTGTCAAACGATAATTCATTTGATGCGCTTGCATATGTACGTAAATACATATGTACATGCCACCTGACCTTGCTCTGGTGACCAATAAAGGATGGAGGTCTGAGTTGGCGCCAGATGGCGTGGTAGTCCATGGATGGTTTGCACTGTTTGCGTTTCTTTCAGAGAATTCACTGAGCTTGGCTGATGCTGTTTCCGATGGATTTTGGCACTCGGTCCGATGCGAGAGACAGGGCAGAAGCTTCAACATTTCCACTGGAAATTCCAGTCTGACGTTGTCAGCATCTCTGAGCATCTACGCTGATGATCGGAATGAAACTGTCGTTGTTTCCGTAGGCGCCAGCACATCAACTGGTTAGTAATTGATGGATGTTGGAGTTTGGAGGGGACCTGCAGCATAGAAATTATAGTTTTATAGTAAATGCAGTCAGACACTTATGTAGTGTCATGTGCAGTGTGGTCAGAAACTTCTGTAGTATCTTGTGCAGTATGGTAGCGCCCTGGGTCTGTATCCTACAATTACGGGTTAGAGCATGCTGAACGACCCTGTACGCCTCAGATTCAGGTTTAGTGACCTTGTATGTATATTTCTGTTGTATCTCTTAAAATTTTCCTCATTAAGTGATTATTTCGGTTTATTTTCTGTTTAAATTGCCTTATTTGATGTTCTGCAGTTACTACTTTACAGATAATTCCTCAGCTCCTTTGAAATATGTCTCTAAAGTTGTTTAAATCGTATGCTTCGTTCTAGGTCTGGCTGCCACGTTTGACAATCTAAGGAGTTATGCCATGTTACGCGTGGACACGTCACTTTTTTACTGACTTTGTATGTGTAATAAGTTTCCGCTGGAGATTCCAGTTTGTTTGGCCCCTCTGTGTGGAATGGCCTCCCTCATACACTTTTCACCAACAGTTGAAAACCATTCTCTTTCGCCAGAGCTGGGCTGGGAGTGCCTCAGGGTATTCTACTTGAAGGGGCGCTATAGAGATGCTCTGAATTAACGAATGAACGGATGAATGAATGGATGGATGGATGGGTGGGTGGGTGTGTGGGTGGGTGGAGGGAGGGAGGTACCAAATGATTGACGAATGGATGGATGGATGATTGAATGGATGGATGAATATATGGATGGTTGGATGCATGGATGGATGCGTGGATGGATGGATGAATGAATGAATGAAGTGCAGTAAACAGATAAACATATAAAATCTTTTAAATTCTCTCTCTGTTTCAGCTCCGATGTCCTTATTCAAGGGTTGCCTTAGAGGAATCCGGTTCAACGATGAACCCATTCCATTCATAAGGACCAATCTATCTCAAAACGGTCTGACAATTAACCGCGTGGCACTGAAACTCGGCTGTTCAGGTGACGACGCTTGCCTCAATGCCATCTGTCCACCCAACACGACATGCAGAGACACCTGGAATAACTACACCTGTGACTGCGTACCTGGGTCGTACTGCAACGACAGCTTAACATCGGCATGCGATTCCACGCCGTGCTTCAACAACGGAACTTGTCTTCTGTCTCCGGATCGAACCAACTTCACGTGTCGGTGTCCTGACACTCACATGGACCGGCAGTGTCAGACGGTGAACCCGTGCTATGAGTCACAGTGTCAGAACAACGCCACGTGTGCTGTAGACAACAGTGGCAGCAACTACACGTGTCAATGTCAGGGTGGTTGGTACGGAAGCAACTGCAGTTTGGTTGACTCATGCGTCAGTCAGCCGTGTGGCAGTGGCGGTTCCTGCCAACGGGTAAACAACACCTACAATTGCAGTTGCCTTCCACACTTCACTGGTGCGAACTGTGAGGTGGTGATAGATCAGTGTGGATCGAACGTTTGCCAGAACGGAGCTACGTGCTTCTCCAATTCGACTCTTCCGGGAGGCAACTTCACATGCTTCTGTCCGGATGGATACACCGGTCAGCTTTGCGAGACGGACATCGACGAGTGTGCCTCCGAACCTTGCCTGAATAACGGAACCTGCATCCAGAGCGGCAGGGAACTAGCTTCTCCGTTCATACTTGGATTCAGATGTCAGTGTGCGCCTGGATTTGAAGGCGTCAGCTGTGGAAGCAGGACCAACCCTTGCAACAGTCGTCCATGTTTGAACGGCGGTAGCTGTGAAAGAACCACCGAGAATGGTTACACGTGTTTTTGTGCGGCCGGGTGGCAGGGTGAGCGCTGCGAACAGGATCGTCAGGGAGCCTGTCGTTCACAGCCATGTCTCAACGGTGCCACCTGTGAATGGGTAACGAACGATTCCTACCGGTGCGTCTGTCAGCCGGGTTTTACTGGGTCGCAATGTGAGACCAACACAAATATCTGTAACAATAACCAGTGCCAAAATGGGGCAACCTGCGTCCCGTCAAACAGAAGCTACTCGTGCACATGTCGTCCTGGGTACGGCGGCGAATTTTGCACTCTTTGGGTGAATTCTTGCGCTTTTACCCCACCACCATGTAAAAATGGTGGCGTCTGCTCTTACCTTGGCCGGTGTAGTTGTACGGATGTTGTCTCTACATGCGGGATTTACAACGAATCGTGTCAGGTCAACGAATGTGGAAAACGATCTCCGGAATGCGTGACCTACCCATATTCGTTTAACTGCAACTGTTCAGGAACTGGATATACAGGGTACCAGTGTACTGATGACATCGATGAATGTAATGCAACAGCTCCAGTTTGTAAGGACAATAAACTGTGTCAGAATTCGCCAGGAGGTTACAGTTGCGTCTGCAGTGAAGGTTTTACGGGGAGTAAATGCGAAGTCGATCTGAACGAATGCGATTTAGACGTCAACGCTTGTCTCAACTCTGGCAAGTTACTAACTGATTTAGCGTTAATTTCTTTGCAGTTTATAGCATGTACTTTGCCATTGTCTGTTGAAATGGGAAATCACGGTAGAATTTTGGGTCAACATTTTGGTCCTATCAGGAACTTTGTATGGGTGTGTGTGTGTGCGTGTGTGTGTGTGTTTGTGTGTGTGTGTGTGGATTTATCCAAACGCTTACATTAAGAACCTCAAGGATTATGATACTCACACTCTCAGGCTTTCAGATAATTTAGATAACTTGGAGCAATTCTGCTTGGCAGCTTACCAGCGACACCTCAGATTGACGTCAGATTGACCTTTCTTTGTGACTCTCTGCACACTGTAAATTTTCATAATAATAATAATGATAGTGATAGTGATAATGATAAGATGAATTTCTGTTATTATTAATATTACGTCATAAAGTGATTTTATTATTATTTATTATTATTATTATTATTATTATGCCTTGTGCACTGGCGTATTAGAGGTTGCTTATTATTATTAATACTGTTATTATTATTATTAATAATAATATTATTATTATTTTTATTATTATTATTATTACATTTAAAACTCTGAGTTTCTGAGCCAGTGTGTAATCAGATGTCATTTAATAAGATTTAATTTATTTACTTATTAATCTAATTTATGCCTATGATTTCTCGCTCAGCCAATGGACATATGGCGTGTTACGAAATATGTTACTTACTTACTCACTTAAATGCTATTTAATTACAGGTGTTTGCATCAACACAAATGGTTCTTACTTTTGTAACTGCTCTTCTACGTCTTGGACTGGGAATCGCTGTGAGATAAACAACACGTGCAACGACTCCTCTTGTGTTTGTCCGAGTAAGTTCAAAGAGTTTGTTACATGGTTTTTCCTTATTTCCTCAAAAAATGTGTTTTAAGTAAATAAGATTTTTATCTAGCAGCCTCAGAACAAAATAGATGATTAGCTCATTATCTCAATTTTTTAAATGCTGCAGAATTTTAAAACTTCAGATCTACCATACCAGACTATGTTGTCTAACCTTATTTAAATTGGTCAATGGTTGCAGATTATACTTCCATCACCCTTCAGCAAGTAATTTCACTCAATGTATAGGTTTTATATAGCGACCGTATGGCCTCGACCCTGCTCATTTTGCACTGAATTTATCGGGTGAGATCCTTCACCACCGCCACTCCATTTAAGGTCCCCGTGCACGGACCGTACTAGACCGAGATTTAAATCTCTGAAATAAGCCACGACCGGGACGCGAACCTGGGATCCTCACGCACAAAGGCTCCTTGGCGTAGGCACTTACCGATGTAGCTAACTAGCACTTGTAAGTAAGACTGTGCAGCTGAAGCACGCATATTAATTCGATCTGGGAGGCTTAGTGTCAAAATTTTAACCATATGATAATAGACTTAGACTTCTACACAGTCCATTTAGTACAGTTAGAAAACAGTGACATGATGACAGCGGCTAAAAACATGTCTACTATGTCTAAATTTATTTGTCTGGATTTTGGCTATAATTATTTTTTTCCTTTAAATTATAAATTACTTGGAATTTTATGATTCAGATCCGCCGTGCCAGGCAGCGCAGACGTCCTTATCAGACGAAAGCCGGACTGCGATCATAGTAGCAATAATCGTCCTGTGTATTCTTCTCATCCTGGCCGCCATCTTCATCTGGTACGTCAGAAGAAGCCGACGATACAGAGGCAACTACAAGCCAGCCAAGTTCGAAGAAAAGACTGGCAATGTACCAATGTCGACGTTCCCACCCGAACCGACTAACGGCGTAATGCCCTCCGGAAGAGATGACTCGCTCGTATGAAGATGCTGAAGATTAGGAAGTAAAACGAGACGTCACATTACAGCGATCTGGGTTCCTGCATTGAGAAAACAACAAAGATATTGGATTGTAGCAGAGAGATCAGTGGCAGATTTTGCTATACGCATGAGAGGAGGGGGCGGTTCGTCCTCCCTGCATCCCTCTTGGTTATGTTCTGGCGCCCCTCAGACCAGACCCATGTATGGGGGACTTCCAGAATGTGGCACCACTGAGACTAGACCCATGCATGGTGGACTTCCAGAATGTGGCACTCCTCAGAAGATGATCTTGCCCCCCACGCAAGCATTCCTGGAGCCACCACTGTTAGAGATGTTACTGAAAGGTGTCCAATTCCACAGAGTGCTGGATTTTCATCACTTCCAAATCCAGAGTTCAATTCCGGTGTGGCGTGCAAAACGGATGCTTTTTGCTGATGTGATTCACGAGGAAAGGTTTTGCAGTTGTTACTGCTGTCATGTCTGTGCCTCGGCTGTCAATGCCCTTCAAACCAAGGCTCCGGGGACTACTGCTGATGGAAATGTGTTATCATGATCGTCAGTGCACATTTATATAGATCAGATCTTCATCCGAGGGAAAAGAAAAGCGGCGGCGAAAGGACAATATGCTGATGTCGCTGGTTGCAAGACATCCTCTTGTTCCAGGGAGCAAATGCTTGCATTGTGTTACTACAGATACTATTTCAGATCGTTGTAGAAAAATCGGGTTCGAACGCATATGTATGCCAGTTATAGGAATTTGGTGCTCATTGTTGATCTTCCAAGTGTTGTGATCTTCAGAAGATTGACCTGATGAGAGTTACAGTAGTGTAGGAATGTACAAAATTCTGTGCGATGTAAAAATTGATTTATCAACTGATGGCCAAGTATGTTTCTGTTTCAATACCGAGAAAAAACTACAACTAAAGTGATTCACTAGTGAAAGATGGGCCGTAAAATGGAAAGGGCCGGTCGATTTGATAGGACTGGAGCAAAGTAAGTAATTGTAGTAAGTAAGAAATGCATTTGTTGACACATCATATGTCCATCGGCTGAGCATTGGGACTGTAGGTAGTCTGTGGAAGTAAACAAATTCATTACTGATGGTTTCTGGATTTGATTACAGAGGAAAGTTTACAGTTTAGACCATTAACTTTTAAGTTTACATTAACATTACATTGTTTAATGTAATTAATTCATTTACAGTAAGTTTACTTTGCCATGAAAGGATAAATAATTATTGTAAATGAATTTCATTTACAGTAAGCATCGCAGTATCCAGCATTAAGTTGTGCTTTAGAAATGTTACTTTTAAAAGCAAATGAGTTTAACCTTGGGGCAGATGTTTGAATGTTCACGTGGACCAAATGGGCATGTGGGCACACCTGAAGTGCATTTCGACAACTTTTCTAAGGCTAACAGGCTTTTGTTCTGCCTGGTTTCAAAGTAATAAAGTACATTTTGACAACCTGTCCAAGGCTGATAGGCTTTTGTTGCTGCCTTGGTTCAAGGTAAATAATGTTTGTTACTGAGTGCTCAGTTTACTACAGTTGAAATTTCTACAATTTCCTATGCTGTTACTGTAATAGTTAGATTACGATTACATTCAGAAGGGGAAGTAAAGGCATGGAATGCGGAGTGTGGTTCTTTTGCAGTCAAATAATGAATTGTTCAAGTTGTATAAGTTTGAAGCAATACAGCGATTAGGATTAATAGTAATTCCGAGATTTCTACAGTGCCCAACGAAAGCCGCCCCGCGGGGACCAGCTTATTCACAGGTGCTCAGTGATTAGACGTTACTTTCTATGAGCTAGGTAATTTGACAGTAATCTGTAATTACAGTTCCCTTCTTTAGGCCGCTATTTACAAGTACAGGTGTAATTTGTGTTACGTAAAAAAATCAAGTTTGCCAAGTCCTACATTTTGATAATTTTGTTTATATCAATTCTTTGCTGCCTGTTTTCGTTCTTGCTTAGGTTTGATGTGTAAGCCATATGCAATAATTATTCTTTAAATGCAGAAAATGTTTAATCGAAAAAGACCAGGTCTTTGATTTGCGGTTGGGAGGAAGAAGTGGGGAAAGACCGCTATGTAGAAGCATAAGAAGAAAGAAATCCTCCCAAAGGATGGTCTGTGAAGTGGCGGATTTAGCTGTTGGCCAGAGGGCGGTTCCCCGCCTCCCTCTTGTTTATATGCCAGCACCCCTCAGACCAGACCCGGACATGGTGGGTGGGCTGCCTGAACGTGGCGCCTCTCTGAAAATGGCCTTGCCCCGCCCCAAGCAAGCAATCGTGGATCTAGGCCAGTTCGCCTTCACAAATTGTACCTCGCTGTCTTTGTCCAGTGATAAAGACTATTGCAGAGATAGATTTGTAAATAAATTATATAAAAGACTTTAAAATTATTTCTAAGACAGATTTGTAAATAAATTATGAAAAAAAACTTTATTTTGATGTCGGATTTGTAGACCGTTAAAACTTCGTTTTTTGCAAAGCCTGTTTCAGATTATCTCTCTCTCTCTCTCTCTCTCTCTCTCTCTCTCTCTCTCTCTCTCTCTCTCTCTCTCTCTCTCTCTCTCTCTCTCTCTCTCTCTCTCTCTCTCTCTCTCTCACACACACACACACACACATTGCCTGAAGGATTTCTACAGCGCTCAACGAAAGCTAAGTCGCGGGAACCAGCTTGTTCACAGGCAAAAGAACAAAGATCTTCGATCGTTCATAATCAGAGTTCACACTGACTATGAATAAGCTGGTTTCTGCAACTTAGCTTTCGCTGGGCGCTGTACAATTCTCACGATTACGATTAGGTATGATGAGTCGATTTGCTATCCACAGATTGGTTGGAATTTAATTGAGTCAGTTTGTTATCCAGGGTTGGTTAGAATTTAAATGGGTGTTTTCTATCCATGGATTGGTTGAAATTTAATTGGGTCAGTTAGCTATCCAGGGTTGGTTGGAATTTAAATGGCTCAGTTTGCTATCCAGAGGATTGGTTTGAATTGAAATGGCTAGAGCCTTAACAAAACTTGAAAATATGAACTAGCCATCCACAATACGTAAAATCAGTCCTTATTCCAAGACTTATCATTATTCATTATTCTGCAAGGTCATCTGATTGTCTTTCTCTGGTAATACCTTGGATTAGAAATGTTATGGGTATGTTCTTTTTCGGTTGCTGGACCAAAATTTTTGAACTCCCTCCCTGTGTCTGTTCGTTCTGCTCAATCGCTTCTGTCATTTCGTTCTCAACTTAAAACTTACCTGTTTCGAACTGCATATCCACAACAGGATGCTTCTCTGTGTTGTGGACTGACCTGGGTATTGACCTGATTGTAGCTTGGCTTTGGGGCGCCATCGGTTGGTGCTTTGTGCATAAGACAGCGGCGCATTAGAAGTTACTTATTATTATTATTATTATTATTATTATTATTATTATGCGTTAAAATGCTCGAGGATATGCGCTATAAAACTTCCGGTAGTAACCAGGGATCGAAATTTGACTCAAATGCAAAGCGGCATATTCTCGAAGCTCAGCAAAAGATCTTAGAATATACTCTAAAGTCTTTGCTTCAACTATCAAACAAAAAAGTAGCGCTTAAATTAATTACGCAGATAGGTTGCATAATTTGTCGGGTAAATGGATATTTAAATTAGTTTCGATTCACACATTTACAGTCCAATAATTGTTATAATGCAAATTAGGTCGGGTCATATGTCAATTTTAGCGCAACCACAGAAAGACTTCCGGTCAGTATGGGTTTTGAGGGAGAAACGTAAACATTGATGTTTAAGGTTAAACATTAAGGTTTTAATCTTGTATTATTAGCTCTTATTTGTGATATCTTCGGTTTTTTTCCTTTTATTAAGCACCACTTAGCAGATACAAAGGACTTGCTCAAGGTCCCTACACAAGAACCACCGTCTCAAGGCGAGCGTTCAAACCAGTCGACTACTATATCACAATGTTAACGACCAGATTTCAACCGGCCAATTGCGTGTTTGTGTTCCGAATTATTATTACCAGACTTTTGGATATTGATTTACTACTACCTAACCAGTATTGTTATACCTGTGTTATTGTGACGAAACTTGCAGGGGTACCGCACCCGCGTCCGACTCTATCGGGTGGCCGAGGCGTTGGTCTGTCCAAAACCTACCAGGATGACTGCTACCAGCGCCTACCTACAGCCTGTCCGCGAGATAAGGCTCTTGAGGTCCCCAAGAGACTTGAGAGCAAGTCGACAGATTGATTAACAATCGCTTTTATTTTCATCCAACACCTTATCAAACTACTGAACTCGCTTAACTAAAACTACAAAGTGTTCTACTGCTGCTCTGCACTGCACTGTTCTGCTCGGTTAGCGTCCTCTGCTGTCTGCTCTTATATAGCCCTGCAATACTGTGGGGGAGAAGTGATACCCGCCCGGAGCTCGGCGAAGGGTAGGCGATACTCGCCCGGAGCTCGGCGAAGGGTAGACGATACACGCCCGGAGCTCGGCGAAGGGTAGGCGATACTCGCCCGGAGCTCGGCGAAGGGTAGGCGATACACGCCCGGAGCTCGGCGAAGGGTAGGCGATACCCGCCCGGAGCTCGGCGAAGGGTAGGCGATACACGCCCGGAGCTCGGCGAAGGGTAGGCGATACCCGCCCGGAGCTCGGCGAAGGGTAGGCGATACACGCCCGGAGCTCGGCGAAGGGTAGGCGATACAGAGGCGCCCGGGGCTATACCGCCACATTATTAACTTATCCTGATTCTTCCTCTTCCCCTCATCTCTCTTCTCGCTTCAATTTCAAACAGCATCCACCGTAGCCGTCCGACTGTCTGAGTGCCTGACTCCTGGATCTTGACCCTTTTGCCTATCGATTTTGTTTTGACTGAGCGCCTGTGAATAAGCTGGTTCCCGCGACTTAGCTTTTGTTGAGCGCTGTAGAAATCTCGAGATTACGATTAACTAATCAGTAATAAGATCTTCACAAATATTTAATATTTAACTGTTTTCAAAGTTTCATTGTCATGATCACAGGGTACATAGTGTTCAAACTTTGTCTTGTTATTTATGTGATATTATGTTGCATTCTCATGATTGCCAGTAAAGAACTTAGTCCATGCGTATGATGGCTACTTTAGACATGGGCTCATCTGCCGAAGTCTGGTCTGAGTCTTGTTCGATTTGCGATGGTCGAGTCTTTTCAGTTGGCAGCTACTCTTCAGACGTATGCAGCTGCTGGGAATGCAAGGTCGGAACAAATGATCTTCTTTCATTCAGACATGACCAAGTTTAATTTTTTCAGACTTGCGGTGTAATGCAGTTTTTAAGTAATCTATGCATACACCAGAAACTTGCTATTATGCTGTCTTTGGAAAGAACCACCATGTACTCGTAATCGTAAAATCAAGATTTTTACATTGCCCAATGAAAGCAAAGTTGCAGGAGCCAGCTTAGTCACAGGTGCTCAGTCAAAATCGATAGGAAAGGTAGTATGGACTTGTCATAATGAGCTTAGTTTATATAGCTCAACTATTTTTGGCTGCATTTTCCTGGTCATTTTATATCAGCATTCACGTTTAAATGAAGTGTCTTACAATGATTCTCCATTGTTCTTTGGTCTTTATATAAACACAACCTTCATAAGCTGTTAAAAACTGAGTCTACTCACCTGTTGTTTATTAATAATAATAATAATAAGACAATTTATATAGCGCCGTAGCACGGCCGAGGCCGAAGAAAAGGGCGCTGTACATAAGTTCAGGCGACAATAGAAAATTAACTACAGTCATACGATAATTATTATGTTACACAAGTTTCTTAAGTGTGAATTACTTGAAAAAGAAAAGTGTTTGAGGTGGAATTTTAATAAGTTTTCTCTGCAGTTAATTTCTACATAATTTTGTGTTTAACTGAGTCTGCAATTAATTGAGTTATTACTGTTTGCTTCCGCGCTTCCTATTAATTTTGTGGAGTAGTTTATTGCATTTTTGGCATAATTCGTTTTTATTTACTTGATGAATTTCATTATCTAACCGAGTTGTTACTATTTACTTCTGTGTATACAGAGCGTTTTTACTGAGTTGACTTCTTCGGAGCGAACATTCCGTTGCCGTGGGATTGGAAACTGTCCAGTTACAAGGCTCACTCGATTCCGCTGTCTCTACTGCTTTATCAAGAAATGTGTAAGCGCTGGCTTTGCCACAGGTTGTATTTGGCACCAGGGCTTGAATAGCACTGGTTCCCTTACTCCTGCCCAGCATCCTTGCAGTGAACCAGTTCGGATCGTCTCAGTTGGAATAGAATTTGGTAAGCAGTCTGTATAATGACATTTGTTTTAGTTTACAATGTTTGCCTAATTTTTGTTAAGAATCATGTCGTGCTTCAGAAGATGAGGTCAGCAAATCCAACGGAAAAATCTGTTTTAATTCTTGTTTAGATCAGTTAGATAACTGTGCCGTGCTTTTTCTATGTACATACATACTTATATACATGCATACTTATGTGCATGCATACTTATATACTTGCATACTTATATGCATCCATACATATATGCATACATACTTATATGCATACATACTTATATACATACGTACTTATATACATACATGCTTACATACATGCATACATCCTTGTAGTGTGTTAGTATCAATAGACCGGTATTTAATTGACTGTTTATTGTCACAATTTAGTTGTTCAAAATCCGTCAGATTTGGCATCAACATCGGGGGAAGTTGAGCCAGAATCTTCCGATTGTGATAGCAGTTCTTCAGAAGTCTACAGCGCAATTTGCAGAGTTGTGTTCAGTCACATGAAATTCTGCCCCACAACAGCGGAAAAGACAAGAGGCTTGCCACTAGAGTTGTCTCCATCAGAGGTAAATTACCACTGGAGAGTTTTGTGTAATATTTGTTCTAACGACTGAAAAGTGCTTGTCACTTGCTGGTAATACCCGTTTCGATACTTCACTGCAGTTGAATCCTGACCTACTGGTTTTTAACTGGACTATTCAAAGTAGATTACGATGTTTGACTGCACAGTTTCGCTTGAAACGACCATTGATTGAGGTGGTGGGCATTGTGGTAACGGCTCTATAGAAGTCGTTAGATTAGGTTGTTGTATGGAGGTTGATCGTTGAGCACTCATCTTTAATGTGAACTGTTGAGGTGTAACACTTTCTTAAGGTCCACAGTAAGGATCTTGAGAAAGTATTGAACGTAATTACAGCTGCTTAGCACCAATGAATGGTGATGCATCATCATTGGGAAGTGGAACCTATGAACACAAAAGATAAATGAAAACAAAATCTTTGTTTTGGAAAAGGGTTATGCTCTTGACATTCTTGTGATACATCAGACAAACACTGCTGTTTTTTCTATGTTAAACTTACTTAAGGTCCTACCTTTGTTGATGAAGGCAGCTAATAAATGTGAGCTTACTCTGCCTTGTCAAATCCCCGAATGGCAAACTGACCTATTTAAATTCCAACCAATCCCTGAACAGCAAACTGACCCATTTAAATTCCAGCCAATGAGCAGACGCTACATTACCTTGCAGAGGTGGAGAAGCTGATAACCTTGGTTTAACTTTGTGGATTTGTGCAAAATTAAGCCACAGTAATAAATTGCCGCTTAGAATTCAGTAGGAGGTACATGGTGATTTTTTAATGTTTGGTTAGATGGCTGTAGAGGATGAAGAACAGGAGACATTGGTGTCTGATTCAAAAGCTGAAAGCAAGTGCCGTGCTGTATTCCTTAGTCTCGCTAACAACATGTGTTCTACGGTTCAGGATGTTGCACAGTTTCTCCAGTGCTTACCAGGCAAGATTCTTTGATAAACTGTCCTTTCCACGTTGTTGGATGGTGATTTTTGTTATATTAATTTTTGTTATTGATGGTGACTTTGGATGTTGACTTTTGTTATTGGATAGTGACTTTAGTGTCTGAGTGATAACTTCAGGTATTGGATATAAAGTTATTGGCTAGTAGCTCGAGTTACTGGATGTTAACTTGTGCCACTGGTTTCATCAACGAGGCTTTCTTAGACACAACCGAATTGGATTAAATTCTTTTTTAGGCTATGAACGTGTGTCTACAGATGAAAAAATCTATCTGCTAAAGGGAGGTTTCTTCAAAGTGTGGCTGCTCTGGAATGTTGCCAGCTTTCACAGCTCCTCCGGGCAACAACTGATACTGAATGAAAACTACTTCACCTTTTTGGAACTCTCCAACATTTACAGTGTGAGTACTGTTAGAACTGCAGCATCATTATAGCACGCTTCAGTATGATGCAATTAACTGGAAACACTGAGAATTCGTTTGCACTCTTGAGCAGTTGAAATATACCTGGGAAGCCAACCAAAGTTAACAATCGATCACCATCCAATAGCAAATGTTAACAAAAAAATCAACATTCATTGGTAAAGTTAACTGAAGGTTTTAACTGGCGGGAGTAGCTGTTGTAGGACATGATTTGGGTTGTTCAAGAGAACTGGAAAAGTGACCACTGAGAGTTCATCCAACTGATGAATACCCTTCAGGAGTTGAGAGGAAACAATGTCTCGCAGACACGTAAATATGGACGAACAAAATCTGTTGATCTTTGATGTTGACCTTTGTTATTGGATAGTATCTTTAGTATCTGTGACTGAAAAATGAAGGGGCTAATCACAGAGTTGTCTGTTTCCAGGTCGAGTTTGTGCGTGGGCTGTTCGACTTCGCTCGTAACTGGTCTTCGTTGGATCTGACGGATGCAGTGGTTGGCCTCTGTGCTGGGATAGTCCTCTCAACAATGTCACCCATTGCAGGTTTGCTTTATGACTGTCTCCTTTGAGAGGTTTGTAAGTGGCTGTGCATATGTATCTGGTTACCCCCTGTAGCTCTGTGAAATTGCAGCCCTCTGTCTGACGAGATTCTTCAGGGAAGTAGGTTGTTCGGGTAGCGTGCGTCTTGTGTTGGGTCGGCGTTCATTCGAAGTTACTGGTCCCTCACCTCAGTCTGGAAATCTCCAACTCCTCACTTTCTCGACTATTTTACCGAGCCTATCTTTTCCTCTAAACTGAGGACTTATCTCTTCCTGTCTGTTTATAGTTCTCAGTGCTTCCTGTTGCCTGGCTTTAGTGTGCCCTTCTGAACTTGTAAGGAGGGCATTCTATAAGATTTCTGTTGTATAGTATTGTATTGTCGAATTATATTGAAATTTGCTTGGAATTTGCATTTTGCTTTATTCGTGAACTCTGTGTTTCATGAGAAATAAGCAGGTATTTTACACCTTACCTGTGCTAAAGTAAAGTTTCCACCTCCACTGTTTTGATATGTGCTTAACAATACAAATGATAAAAATACCCATAAACATGTATTATAACTTTCACTAAGTTCTTGTTAACTGGCATGTGATGATAATAATAAATAAATCTTATTTTTTAAATTAATAATACTAGACATTAGGGTAAAATTTGTAAACTGATTGTAATCCAATAGATATTTCGTGGGCCTGCACTGGGCACATCATTCAAGGAACAAATGAGTTGTTAACAAGAGCTCTTCGCCAGCTACTGACACAGAACAATCCCACTAAACCCAACCTAACAGAGGAAGTTCTTCAGCTGGTTTCCAATCTTGATTCCATTAGTTACGCTCACAGCAAATTCCTCAAAAGGTACCACAAGCGGTGGCAGCGTCTTGGCATTCCACCACTGTTTGCAGAAGTCTTCAATTTCCCCCGCAGAGACAAAAGCGGACACAAGATGGCATTGCTGCCTGGAGAACCAAGCAACGAAGATATGTCGTGTGGTGAAGCAGAAACGTTCGATTCCGATCATCAAGTGAGTAAAGAAGGTGCATGGTCACAGAGTGATTGGAGCAACCGCGCTGAAGATGAGTCTTGTAGCGAATTAGGTAACCTTGGAGACGTTTCTTGTAGCGACGTGCTGAGTAACGTTAGCAACGAGTCCGACGGGGAACTTGGGAATTACAGAGAACCGTTGCAGAGCAATTTGTGTACAGTTGAAGAAATGTTTCAGAATGAAATAAGTAAGGATGGAGATATTTTTCAAGATGTGGCAGCTGAAGATGAAGACATTTTCCCAAGGGAATTAAAGGAAATTTTTCAGAGAGAACTGTTAAGTCAGGATGAAGATATTTTTCAAAATAAATTAGATATTTTTCAAAGAAAATTAATTAAAGATGAAGTTATTTTTGAGAATGAATTAAGTAAAGATGATGTTCACATTGAGTTAAGTGATGATGGAGATGCGTTTCAAAGTGAATCAAGAGACGTTGGAGACTTGTCGTTTATAGAATTGAGTCCTGAACACCGCTTGCATAGTGAATAAAAAGAATGTAATAAAATAGAAAACTGCATTTGAGCATAACGGAAGATTCGTTTAAACTCCGAATACAGAATGTCAGATAATTTATTTCAGATCAGCAAACGTGAAATCGTCAAACTTGAGCATAATGTGAATGACATGCTCTGGACTTAATTTAAATAAATACTGATTGCGAAGCTCTTTCAACAATACCTCTAGTCGTCATAGGTTGTTCAGTTTTCAAAGAATTCAGTTTTTGAATGCAATGCTTCGTATTTTGCGGATGTATATTTGAGAATTGAACATTTTTGTGGATAAAGTGTCATTTTTTGAACTGGAGATGAAATAAAGAATTCTAATAATAAATGAATGCAGACCTTGTTCAGTGTTATTAAGAATTAAATGGATATGGTTTCTGTCAAGTCTCTCACACACTGCCTTTCATGCATGCACACAGACTAGCTTTATCAATGCTTGAACATTTTTCAAATTTCCAAAAATACACAGTTTGTTTAGTTTTTGAAATCGCAAAAGATTCCATGAAACGTGAAGGGAACGGAGATGTTGCTCGGTATTTCGGCTCGTGCAATCTCGGTGAATGTAGCCGCATCAAGAATCAGGAGGGCAGACGGTAGTCCATCGGATGTGCTGAATAAGGGGGAAAGAAGGACACCTGGAAAACATCCAACAGAGTAGCCGCCATTTTAACTATCCTAACCTTTGTCTGTACACGTTTAATCTACATATAAATCTACATAAATGGCCTCATCCTTAATCAATTTCAATAATTTTATTGGGTGACAACTTTCACCACCACTGCCCCATCTGAATGGATCCCAGGCCATCTTTGGTAAATCTGTGTTAAATATATTATTTCTGCATATATTAAGTGCCACTGTCTAATGACTAAGCAGCTATTGATGGCACTGAGCAGTTGTGACTGAAGGACTTGCTCAAGGTCCCTACATAGAAGGCTCAAATCCACCCTCTCCGCATTCAATACATCACCTTCTTACACGGAGGAGAAATTCTTAAGCGTTAATGAAGCATTCAGTCAGACCAGAATCATTTCAAAGGGCAAATTGGATGGAAACATTAACATATTCATTTGCACAAGGCATTATCACATTTCAGCTGTAGTGACATTACTTTCATATCCAATTCCGCCACTGCCGTACCTCGGGTAGTGCCAGTCCCAAGCCTGGATAAAGGAGGAGGGCGAAGTCAACGGGCTTTGATGCCATAAGATGTCATTAAACACTGGAACTACTACTAATTTCGTATCTACATGCGCGTGCACATGCTGCTAGATGTATGAAAGTAACAGCATGGTTTTACCATCATCTTCTTCTTTAGCGTCTGGTTTTGCCACAAATATCGGCTCTCCTGCGATATACTTTTCATCCGACCAGACTGTTGCTTTATTCTTTAAGAAGTCAAATTTTATGAGCTGCATAAAAAACAAGAATAAACATCTTTCAGTTATTTCTGTAAATCTGCTCAAGCTAAAAACTAATTTTGCCACGAAATGCAAAATAACCCCCCCCCATCTCTGCGTACTGTATGTGTCTCGTAACCAGAGCGTCGCAGGTTCGAATCTGTTTCAAGCCACTGCATAGTGACCTTGGACAAGTTGCTCACCCACAGTTGTCTGTGAGGAAGGCAACGGGAAACCACCTCACTCGTCCCCGGGTGGCTTAAAGCCAATGGACCTGCCTTTGGGCAGAGAACTCATCATCATTTCTACATTAATAAACTTAAATAGGGGTCCTCCACAAAAATCATCTGCAAAAATTGACCTACTTTGGACCCCTCCCTCCCCTAGCCCACATTTAGCATAACCCTCCCCATGTTACTTTTTTGCAGATGTCCTTTATGGGCCACCTCTGTCAAGGATTTGAATCAAGTCCAGCATGCTAACCACAAGACCATCACACACTTTCTGTCATTAACTTACACACCTAAGTCAGCATGCAGTGACTGAAATGTTGAAATGATTTGGACAAATCGTAATCTCGAGATTTCTACAGCACCCAATGAAAGCTAAGTTGCGGGAACCAGCTTATTCACAGATGCACAGTCAAAACAAAATCGACAGGCAAGAGGGTTCAGTTTCAACTCAGACAGTCGGACGGCTACGGTGGATGGTGCTTGAAATTGAAGCGAGAAGAAAGATGAGGGGAAGAGGAAGAATCTGGATAAGATTTTTGGAAAAGAAGCATTTTTGGGCAAAGGTGCCTAAGCCCGACATATACCTCTGTTTCTGAGAGGAGACGGTCATCGCTTCCTTTCAAGCCGTAGCAGTAGCGATACTTTCTGCCCACCACGCCCGGATTAGTTGTAGGCATTTCCAGAACTATACCGAAAATTCAAAATCAATGGAGGTTAACAGTCATGACAGATACTCTGCTAAACGCCTGTGTGCAATTTAACAATTTGTTTGGATCTTGGAATTGAAATAATTGAGATTGAGATTGAAACAATCCAATTGAGCTTTGAGCAAGAATCATATCGTAATGCTCCAATGTTCCATAGTGGAATGTAGGGGAGGTGCTCATTCCCCTGGTCCTTGAGCCAGAAGTGGATGAATCCCAGTCATGAACTTTCGGCCATTCCATTGCGGGACTTGCGGCTTACCCCCAAGCTCCTGCTGGTACCAAATTCCAGTGCTTGGTGAGAGAGACAGTGAGTGAAACTTGCCCAGGGTTTTAACATGGAGTCCATTCAGCAAACTCAAACCCACAACTGTTAGATTACAGACCAGGCCTGCTGCTGAACTGGCTAATGTGCCACACTACTCAGACTTCATTTGCACTAAACTGCCTCATTTAATATGTGCTGCATGCAAAAATAATACCAACTGTAAATAACTATATTGGGAACCCTAATTTTTTCCATCCAATGAATCGATACCACACTGTAATCTCCTTATCCTTGGGAGCAACACCAAATCCTACATTAAAATGAGACAACATTATATCGTAATCGTAATTCCGAAATTTCTTCAGCGCCCAATGAAAGCCACGTCGCAGGGACCAGCTTATTCACAGGCACTTGGTCAAAACACAATCGATAGGCAAAAGGGTTCGGTTCCAGGTCAAGATCCAAAAGTCAGACAGAGAGACAGTATGGCAGCTACGGGATGGTGCTTGAGGTTGGAGAGGAGAGAGAGAGAGTGATAAGAGGAAGAAGGGGCGTCAGGATAGGATCTGTGAAAGAGGAATTCTACCGAGATCGAGCACGACTCAAATCAAACTTTATGATGAGTGTAGTCAGAGGATTCTAGTGCAAGTCCAGAAAGCAACATCGCTTTCACGAGTTGAAGCATTTCAACCCACCGTAACAGCTCCTCGCCCCCTTCTCTCTCTGATCTTCTGGCAACTGGACTTGGTTCTAGACATGGCATCTTTGGACAACCCCGCTGACTTGACGCAGCGTTTCTGAATAAGCTGGTGCCACAAGCTTAGCTTTTAAGCAGCGCTTTAGAAATCTGGAGTTTACGATTACAGTTACAAAGTGTAACTTGCCACAATCACTGAACACTTGGGGAGAGCAGAGGATCGATCCGTCCGGTTGCAGAGTTGCAGTTGCTGTTGTATAGTCAAGCGATACCAGATTCTGGTCCTTAGATCCCGATGAATACTACAACACACAACATTTGCAACCAGATTTTGCAATCATATTTATATTTATTGTGTTTTATTGCATAGTGTAACACCTATAGTTTCTTCCTGGAACAGACTTCTGTTGAATATGTGTACCGTTTCGTTTGACTCTGCCCGACACATATTTATGAGATTTTAAGAGCTAGCACAGAACCTACATGAGATCCTTAAAGGCTGTGGCACTCATTCGAACAGGCAGCGGTGGTGAAGGATCTCACCGGATGAATTCATTGAAAAATGAGCAGGGTCGAGGCTGTACGGTCGCTACATAAAAGCATGTACATTTACATTTTACATACACCTTCAATCCATCTTAACTTGCATCTCATTAGATCAGCCATCATTCTAAGGATAATTACTTTGCATTAGCAGGCGTCTATTCAATAACTTGTTTTCTGCAACAGAAGGCAGCACCAATACTCGTGAAAGGACTGAAATAAAAAGATCAGAGCCGTGTACTCAACTTACTTATTATTCATCACAAGTACAGCTTGCTAGAGAAGGTGTCCATTCAGAGACTGACTTTTTCAACATTCAGCGGCAACACAAATCGCCAAAGAACTGGTACGCTCTCTTGATGAGTACTTCTCGATTCCGTGTGTTGAGTAAAAGGGTCATCTGTGTCTAATTTGAAGCTTTGCAGTACACTGGCATCGGGGTAACAACAGAGATCAACCACCAGATGGCCGTCATCTTCAAACGTGTTCATGTGATGCAGGACGAAAAAATCTTCGGCAGCGAATTTCACGTTTACCAGCTTTCCAGATTTCTTTTCGACGACGTGAAACAAGCACTGAAAAAAAAGAATGAAAGAATTAAATAATTATTTCAGATTACCAGGTGATTAGATTATGACTATACCAGATGAGACTGCCAGTCGATAGAAAGACATGTTCTTAAAAATTAGATTACTTAGAAGGGGGAGAGGAGCTGTTAGGGTGGGTTGTTTAAGCTGAGAGAAATGCTTCAACTCGTGAAAACGATGTTGCTTTCTGTACTTGCACTAGAATCTTCTGACTACACTCATCATAAAGTTTGATTTGAATCGTGCTCGATCTCAGTAGAGTTGATCAGATTAGATGAAGACCATGAATGGATTAGATTGCCAGTCCACAGAACATTCTCACGAACAAATTCACCGTTCAATATAAATTTCTTACTTCAAAAATACGTGCTCAAAAGAATACTACCTTTTCGTTGGGGTGGTACTTAAAGACTTCACACAATGCAACTCCATGGAACAGAACGCTCACAAGACCAAGAATCGGAACAGTCATGTTCTGTTCCACCAGCACCAAGTAGTTTTCCGACATTCCAAAGCTGTGGTAGTAGCCGGGCTCAAGCCTCCACCTGGCGGGAATTTTACAAACAACTTCAAGAGCGGCAAAGGGATTACTAGTTTCTAAAAAACAAAAGAATACGAAACATAAAGTAAAATCCTTAAAACATGCATCGTGATAAAAGGTAAAAAAATGGTAAAAAGGTCGAAGGATCATACTCCTTCACCACAAATAAGACCACAGCAAACAGTGCCTCTGAGAAATTTCTTTTTAAGTGGCACCATATAAATTAGCGATTACAATTACAATGACAGAACACCCTTTCTTAACTAAATACTTCATATATCTCCACCCGAGTGAAGGTCCAACGAAGGCATTTGGCAATTCATCAACAAATCTTTACCCTGACCACCAAATTCATTGAGCCCATATTTGGGCCCACAGCTGACCCTGACAGTCCCATTCATTGAGCCCACATTTGGGCCCACAGCTGGCCCTGACAATCACATTCATTGAGCCCACATTTGGGCCCACAGCTGACCCTGACAGTCACATTCATTGAGCCCACATTTGGGCCCATAGCTGGCCCTGACAATCACATTCATTGAGCCCACATTTGGGCCCACAGCTGGCCCTGACAATCACATTCATTGAGTCCACATTTGGGCCCACAGCTGGCCCTGACAATCACATTCATTGAGCCCACATTTGGGCCCACAGCTGACCCTGACAATCACATTCATTGAGTCCACATTTGGGCCCATAGCTGGCCCTGACAATCACATTCATTGAGCCCACATTTGGGCCCACAGCTGACCCTGACAATCGCATACATTGAGCCCACATCTGGGCCCATAGCTGGCCATCTGTTTCCACCAGAGGCACAGTATGAACTGGTTGTCAGGTTATGTCTGTCCCATTTTTGGGCAAAAAGTTCTATAATCCCAACCCAGAATCATTAGTTTTGTTGGAACTCTGGTTGACCGAGAAAATCATTACCGGTACACACAACTTAATTTCAGTTTTTTATTTTTAAATAAAAATTTTCCGCTACCACTTTTGTCCACAGTAGGTGGAAGTTTCATGACGCTGTAGTAAGATGCATGAGAAATGGTTGTTCCAAAGTTCCAGAAGGTCTGATCGGAGTCCTTGAGATAGTGTGCAGTTGCCAAGTTCAGCGGAACATAATTGCGTAGATCCACCTGTACACCAGAAATGAAAAAGGCTACACAGACAACGTGATTCTCATCTCATGCAGAGCAAAAGAAAATACAGTCCAGTAGAATACAGTATTACACTTCCACTAAGGTGGACGTAATGTAAGGTACTGTAGCTGCTCAAATATTATAAGCCTCTATCAACACTAGGCTAGGTCTTAGGTTTGAAAGATATTTTGGCCGATTACAGGACTGATTCCTAGCTGGCCAAGCTTCTAGGAAAGAAAATAAGTAAGCATGCCTCCTTGCATCCTACAACAGGCTACAGAAAATTTGTATTACTATAAAAGAAGAACCTGTTAAATATTTACATGTTGCTTGGTTTCAAGTGATACAGGGTCAATCTCGTTGATCCCAGAAGTCTCAGTTAATGCAAACATCTTATTTCCAATCGGCTGAAGGGTGACACTTGTGTTGTCCG
Source organism: Norana najaformis (assembly GCA_964023275.1). Taxonomy (NCBI): domain Eukaryota; kingdom Metazoa; phylum Annelida; class Clitellata; order Crassiclitellata; family Hormogastridae; genus Norana; species Norana najaformis. The sequence goes on from OZ029927.1 coordinate 21,923,765, forward strand.
TCGGATGTGCAACAAAGTCATAAAAGTACGAGAAATATCTAAACGAAAAAAACAAACAATTTCATCAATGTCACAAAATTTCTAAAATTAAAGCATAAATCTTCATCCCCGATCCACTTAGGACTGTGCCATGCAGTGGCGTCGATCCTATGGGTGCCCCTGGGGCCCGGGCCCCGGCAATATTTTGAGCCTGGGGGCCCGGCCATTAGTTGGGCCCCGGCAATATTTTAGCTGTTAAATCAGTACAAGGCAGCTCTGGACTGACAATTTTAGTTGTCAGTCTTCACTTTAAGACGTTAGTAAACAATGCCAGTCCGTAATTTTCGATTGTATCTCTCTAGGTATTGCTGTCTATGCCTACTTTTGCTTAGGTAGACAAACGGACAGACAGAAATACAGATACATGAATATGTACTACAACGGTACATATGTATTTATAATTATATGCAGGCTGACCAAGCCAACTGAGTCACAGGCAGTTGGACATGCAGACTTTAAGCCACACAGGTCGCCAGAGGGCACAATCTATTGCAATGTTTGACAGGAAACTGAAAAATTAATGGAATGCAGGTCAAACAACTGGCCCTCACATCAAGGCCATCGCCATCTGGATGTCATCTTCGACCAGTCAGGCAGTACGGATGCAAGCCGACCCGCTAAATTAGTCTCTTCAGTTACAAAACCATATACATGTACCTTATGTACATATGGTTTTGTAAGTATGGGGTGGATACATATATACCCATATTCGTATAGTCGCCCTTTATAATTATAATCCCCACACAGTCTCTGCATCGCTACCGAAGAAAGCGCCCTCTGTTAAGTATATGGATATAAGATTTCGTTAATTTTGAACAGGTAAAATTTAGGCACATTGCATTTGAATTGGTGATACGAAAATAGATAAATTTGATTTAAAACGTAAACGACTAGATGACAGTATTGATGATGAAATTGCACTTGTGGAGGTAGGCTCATCAGCTTTTCATCACAGTTTGGTGTAGATGCAGTGAGGTGAAATTGAAAGCCAGTTACTTAGTTTCCCAAGGTTCAACTCCAGGTATTGAAAATTTTCTTAGTTGACTCAACTATCCGTCCCATCTGTATAGGTACAAGAAAAGAATCACGTAAGCGGACTATATAGTGCCTCTTTGTGTTGACTTCCAATTATAAATTAGTAATTAATAAATTTAGATAGCTTTTGAGAGGTTATGCGAGGCGCTATACGAATGCTGTATTACAACAATATGAAATGTAAAATATGAATTTGTTTTCACTTACACAGTCTGCATTTAAGGCTAGTGACTCAACTCTCTGTTCTGACACTAAAGTCTTAAACCAAGTTCAGTCATGGATGGCAGAAAATGGATTGCTCTTAAACCCATCCAAAACTAAGTTTCTCCCTTTTGGAACCTCACAGCAACTGACTAAATTTAATTCTTTGACTTCCGTCCATCAAGGAATCTGTGTCGTACAACACAGTTGTTCAACCCGCAATTTGGGTGTTGCGATTAGCTATTGGTTAATAAAGAATATACTTGCTTACTTACTTATTTGACTCCAACCTGTCATTCAATGAACATATTAATTCTATATGTAGGTCTGCCCACTACCACATTCGTGATATCCGTAGGATTAGGCACCACATTCCCTTCTCTGCCCTGGTTTGTTTGGCTAATGCTCTAGTCTCCAGCCGTCTTGACTACTGCAACTCGCTTCTTACAGGCATTTCTAAAGCTAATTTGTTGAAGCTTCAAAGAGTCCAAAAATACATTGGCAAGAGCTGTCACTAAAACTCCAAAATATGAACATACATCACCAATCTTAAATGCGTTGCACTGGTTGCACGTAGAAAAGCGCATAATGTTCAAGACTGGACTAATTGTATACAAGACTATACATTTCAACCAACCTCACTATCTTCACTCTGTACTGACTCCCAAGACTTGTCTCCACTCGACCAGGTCTTCTAGCTGTTTAAATCTGACTATTCCGTGGACAAGAACAGCTCTTGGCAGGCGTGCCTTTTCTGTCGCTGGTCCTAGACTCTGTAACTCTTCCGACAAATGTTCGCTCGGCAAAGTCTGTTTCGGCCTTCAGGCCTCGACTAAAAACTCACCTCTTCCTGAACTCATTTCTTCTGTAGGCTGTCTCTGTGTCTTCTGGACTCCTCTTAGGCTTTTCGACCCGGACTCACCATGGAATTTGACTTGGACAATGATTTTTTAACAGCGACCATCGAGTGATGCCTTGAGCATTATCAGAGTGGCACTATAGAAGTTCTTAGATTAGATTAGAGTGATAAAAACTGAAGTAAATGACAGGTAATCTGAAACCTACACTAGCGGAAGCACAATCAGGGAAAACATTTTCGGCAAGTTCATTGTCGAATGAATAATTATGTGCTCATATCGTGCTGCTTTAGCATTACTGCCATATACCTGCTGTGTATACTTAAGTTGACATTCCACTGTAAAAAATATTAGCGACATTTCTCATCGTTTGTCTTCCGAGCTTTGGGCTTTGTGTCTGTCTGCATTAGGCCTATTTCGATCTTGACCCCCGATACCAGGGGCTTTGCCCCTGAAACCCAATAGAGCTTCGCATCCAGACCCCATTATAGGCCCGGGCCCCCCCAATGTTTACGACGGATCGACGCCTCTGGTGCCATGTGTAACACAAACAAAAACTACTAACAGATGTGCGATTACCTATTGGTTAATAAAGAATATACTTACTTACTTACTTACTTACAGTCAAGTCTAGTGACTGGAGTCTCAGTGAAGGTGCACAGTCACCAAATGACACATTCAGTAATTCAGTAGATACAGAGCTTTAATAATTGTATTGTATTGTATTTGATAACTTATATAGCGCTTCTTACAAAACAAACTACTCGGAGGCGCTTCCAGCATGAGAACCCCGGGGAAATAAGTGTTAAACATTATAACGACTATCACCGCACTGTTATTCAATAGATGGCAGTAGCAGTAATGGACTTCTTAGTTTGTTCATTAGAGGAAGAGGTGTGTACTCTTAGTCATATATAGTTTGTGTTTGACTATGGCCGAAGGAGACAGTCAGGATTTTCGTTTTGATTATCTGATAAAGAAAATAATTAAACTTCGTTTGTATATTCGCTGATTAACTCTATCAATAAAAACGTCTTTAAACAACGAGCTGACTGAACTCCATCACCAACAGAGATCCTTGCATGAAATGATAGCGGAAGTCCATTCTACAGTATACAGATGGGCCAACAACAGCAAAATAATGGTTATCAGTTTCGATCTAAACTTTAAAGATGGTTACCAATTTTGAGGACCTTAGGCCTATACATGTAGCAAAAGTCAAGCCATGATCCATCAATATTTTGTTCATTTGTCCATTAAATGATGCAGCAAGTGAATCCAGGAGCAACTGAGTGCTTCATGCCAGTTCAGGATCCATCAATAAGCAAGTACTTGTGCTGACTTGTAATAATAATAATAATAATAATAATAATAATAATAATAATAATAAGACAATTTATATAGCGCCGTAGCACAGCCGAGGCCGAAGAAAAGGGCGCTGTACAAGGGTTCAAAAATCAACTGCAGTCATAAGATATCCTAAAAAGATGTAGTATATGATCAGTACCCAAATCAGAAACTAAGTTCTGGACACAAATCAATAATGCTTCAAACAAATCCAATATTTCAAACCAGTCTCAATAGTGTTTCATTCTTTCAAACGATTCATGATTAATTATGTGTTTCAAATACATACAGGATGCACATAAGTAGAACAGACTTATACAATCACTCTCTAGCGCACTTAAAACCCACTCAGGAAAGTTTTAATCCATTCGAGATAAGCAAAAATTGTAAATTATTTAAAGGTATAGAGGCAACTTTCTCATTTGCATGTATTGCATACCACTTCACTAATCAACATGCCAAATAAAATGATTCAGTACCTTGAAAAAATTGATTTACGAGGATCAGGTTTCGCTGTTGTACCAAACTCGCTGACAACAATGCAATTGGCTCCTTTATTTTTCTTGTACGTTTGGCTTTGAACCAAGCGATTGCGGTAGCTGATGTGTCCATCTTCAATTGTATATTTCTGGACAACTGCCATTCCATCAAACAGATGTTTGAATTTATCCTCTCCAATGTGGAACAGTCCCGGTCCATTCCGGTAAAGACTGCCATGCAGCCATTCGGGTACAGATCCTACAAAAAATCCAGAAAAATCTCCAAAAATTATTAAATGAATCCAGTTCGAAGTGGCCGACGATTTCTTTTTCTGAGTTTAAAAACCTACTAAACTGGGGAATACACAGTTCATTCTGTCTAATCGTACTTGTAAATTACACATTTCTTCAAGGGCGAGGAAAGCTAAGTCGAGGAAAGAACAGATTTACTTACATAAACGCTCACCACTGCGCAACCTGGGTTCGAATCCCGGAACTTTGTGGCACAAAAAAAGATTCATTGTCGAACTACGCGAAACTTGGGAACCCATCAGCGGCTACTATCTTTGGTAAGAGTCCTCCAACTGCGAGTTAAACCGGAATAAATTAATAATTTGAGGAAATAAATACAAAAAGCATCAACGTTAAGTGTGAGGTTACAATTTCTGCGCGTGTCTGCGCTGCTTATACGCGCGTGTACGTTTTATAGCGCATCTTTAAACCTCTCAACAGTTTCAAAACTGAAAGGCGTCATCTTAATTTCCTCAGCCGGTTTCCTTTTCACGGAATTAAAAATGGAATTCCCGGAATTAACTGAATTAATTAATACTCGCCCGTTACTTGACATCCAACCGGGTCAGGATGATCCGTCTCAAAGCGGCCTAATATTCTATGCATTTTAGCCGACTGGGTGTTCTAGTGTCTCCGTAGAATCCCCATACCTTCAATACGCCGACTTACAGACCTAATTTTCGCACAAATATTGTGACCTGTATTTATCAGCAACGCCACAGCGATATCTATTGGTTGAAGGCAGGACACTTCAACCTAGCACAACTAGCCCTCTTGACGAAGACGTAAGTAAGCACGTTGTATGCGAGGGTAAACACCACGACCAGTAGCAAAGTCGCGCCTCGACGAAGGACTTCTTCAAAATTTACCTACTTTGGACCCCTTGTTTGCATTTGGATAACCCTTCAATCTAATCTAATAACTTCTAGAGCGCCACTGTAATAATGCTCAAGCCTGCTAAGTAAAATCGTTGATTCGTTGTGCAAGCCAAATTCCATGGTGAATCCGGTCGAAAAGCCAAGGAGTCAATCCAGAAGACAATCCATCCTCTTTGCGGACATCAAACAGAGTACTAAGGCCTAGATTAGGCTAGTTTGTTGATCATGCATGGCTGTGATACAGTGTGGGGTACCTTGACACTGCGTCATCCAGCAAAGGCAGTTTAGTTGGATGCAACACAGTACAGACGGCTGTATGACTGAAATTCGTGTTAATGGACATAACTATGAAATAACTATGCACCATATTTAGCTCGCAAACTCCGCTATTTTGGTCACATCATTAGACTTCCTCAAGATTCCATAGAAAATTCCATCATTCTGGGTCACGTTGAAGGCTATCGACACCGTGGCAGACCCCAAATTAACTGGATCGACAATATTCTTTCATAGACTAACCTTTCTGGTTCTTAACTTCCCGCCGCTGCACGCAATAGGCGTCAATGGAGAGCTCTAGTCCATTCATTTAGCCAACCGTCGCGCAGCGACGTTGGTGCATGACATGACATGACATATTTAGATGCAGACGTCTGCATTGGGCACAACCCCCTTTCCTTTGTCCTCCCCTCTGCGTACGTCCATAATGGATGACACCTACAATACAGTATCTGTCTGCCTGCCTGACTCATTAATCTTGACCTGGAACCGAACCCTTTTGCCTATGGATTTTGTTTTGACTGAGCGCATGTGGATAAGCTTAGCTTTCGTTGGGCGCAGCAGAAATCTCGAGATTACGATTACGAATATGAAAGCTCCACTGGATAATGAATGTCTACTTAAGGACCTCTCGAGAATTAAGATGGTAGGGACCTTATGCAAGTTCTATACTTAATTGGATAGATACACAGACAGAGAAGTAGACAGACAGAGAGATAGACAGACATGCAGACCAACAAAAGCCAGACATATCGGTAGATACATAAATGTAACCACATTTTTCTATAGCGACCGTACTGCCTCGACCCTGCTCATTTTTCAATGCATTTTTCGGGTGAAATCCTTCACCACCGCTGCCCGTTTGAATGGGCGCCACGACATTTAAGGTTCCCGTGTACGGACCGTGCTAGCCCGAGATTTAAATCTCTGAAATAAGCCACGATCGCACATAGAGGCGCCATGACGTACGCCAAGCATACAGAAAAACGCCCGAAAAACAGTCTTCTGCAGTACAGACTGGTACAGACGGGTCGTACACAATGGAACCGAAACATCCTTGTTGAAAAGTAAAAACTATGTCTGAAAAGTGGTGTACCGCCTATTATACGACACTACTTCACCGGCAGTTAACCACGCCCACATTTAATCACGTGACACTTCATCATCGACAGTTAACCACGCCCACATTTAATCACGTGACACTTCACCATCGACAGTTAACCACGCCCACATTCAATCACGTGACACTTATGCAAATTTCTAAGCCCAAGAGGGATTTCAATTCTTGTCGAAAACAACAAGAAAATGTCGATCTTTCCAGCAAACTGCTGCAATAATTACCTCATGAATACATTAAGCCCTTCATTTTGACTGCGAACAGCTGCGCCTGACTGTGAATTCCAGTTTAACAATTCCTTGGTCTTAAACAGAAAAAGGCATAAAAGTGAAAGATCTCAGCTCCCAGCCTCATAATGTTTTGACCGAGTGCCTGTGAATAAGCTGGTTTCCGCGACTCAGCTTTTGCTGGGCGCTGTAGAAATCTCAAGTTTACGATTACAACACACGCACACAGCCTGTTCAGTACGTTAGGGGGCTTGCACCATACGAATGTACATTCGAAGACTGGGAACATCGTTCATCAGAGCCTCATATGCTTTCAAAACGGCTTCGTTCAAACGGGGATTCACGACAACCAAATACACAGCGACAGAATTCGTCAGCCCGCGACCCATCAACGCGAATCCTTCATCGATCTTATTCCGAACGAAACTGCTATTGTAGTCCTTCAACGCCACAAACAACGGAGCAGCGAGATCGGACGGGTCTGGAGCAGTCCCCGAACTGTGCCGCGAGATTAGCTTCACTTCCGCATCGCGAAAACTCCTATGTACACGACCGCAAACGGTGCTGAAGATGGTGTTCGGTCCATCGTTCCTCAAGACGGTGTAGTAGCTAACAGCCGGGTAGATGACACAAGATCGCGGATCGAGCTGGCGTTTCGTCTTGTTGTAGAGTCCAGTCGCGGCCGAAAAGAAGAAATCGACCCCTGAAAGACCGGCCACGATGTTGTCACACGTTTCCTTGTGTAGACCGATTTGGTTCCAGGCCGTTTCAAGGGCGTTGGTCGCCGACCGCCAGATCACACGGAAGGCAGAGATTCGACGCTCGGAGTTGAAGACGAGTGGAAGAACGAAGTGCTGAGTCAGCGCTTGTCGGATCTGGAAGTTCGTGATGTTGCTGAGGGGAAGAAGAGCACCTGGCGACGCCTGAAAGACACCCAACAGTTATTCATTTAACACGGCGCTATATAAATTCCCCAGTTGTGTTACGTTACCCATCAGTCATGCAGAACAGATGGACTGCTCGAATGTGGCACCCCTCCGGAAATGCTCTTGCCCCCCCATGCAAGCAATCCTAGAGCCGCCACTGATTCCCACCTATATCCACATGAACTGGCGCCTACATTTTCCCACAAAAACAGAAGAAGCCGATGAGAACAGTCCTTTCAGCTAGCCCTGTGACACCCATGGGTATGAAGTATTATCGTCTTCACATTTCTTAAACCTCAGCATACGAGGGTGGGTGAGTGGCCAGCCCATTTCCTCGCCGTCCGACCTTCCCACTGACAGTGTACGGTGAATGTACTCGTCATAATAATTAACAAATAATTAATAATAATTAGAAACTTCTAATGTGCCGGTGTCTAATGCACAAGGAATCAATCAGTGGTTCAACAAAGCCAAGCACAATCAGGTCAATATCCAGAAGTTCAGTCCACAAGACAGAGAGGCAGCCTACGGTGGATAAGCAATTTGAAAAAGGTAAGTTTTAAGTTAGACTCCAAACAAATTTCTGCTCTGGCAGGATTTGAACCCCGATCTCTCAACCGACAGTCCAACATGCTATCCACTATACCACCCGCACCCTTTACACATAACCACTAATTAATGCACAAGGGAACTGTCAGCCGAAAAAAGCGATAATGATAATAAGGTAGTTGTTATAATTACTATCAAAGAACAACATGAACACAAACTGCTTTACACATGTAAAAAACTTTCAAACACACCTAAACGAAACTACACAGCAACAGTTACCAAAGTTGTTGTTATCATAACATGTACAGCTTCAAGACAAGCCACAGCTTCATGCACTGTATCAAACATTCCCAGCATGACCTGACAAGAAGAAAACCGAATCCCTTATGTTCTCATATGACTTACATTCACCCACACTAATCCAATGTACCCAAAACTAATCTAATGTACCCAAAACTAATCAAATGTACCCACAACTAATCCATTTTACCCAAAACTAATCTAATGTACCCAAAACTAATCCAATGTACCCAAAACTAATCTAATGTACCCACAACTAATCCATTGTACCCAAAACTAATCTAATGTACCCACAACTAATCCACTGTACCCAAAACTAATCTAATGTACTCAAAACTAATCCAATGTACCCAAAACTAATCTAATGTACCCAAAACTAATCCAATGTGCCCAAAACTAATCTAATGTACCCACAACTAATCCAATGTACCCAAAACTAATCTAATGTACCCACAACTAATCCATTGTACCCAAAACTAATCTAATGTACCCACAACTAATCCATTGTACCCAAAACTAATCTAATGTACTCAAAACTAATCCAGTGTACCCAAAACTAATCTAATGTACCCACAACTAATCCATTGTACCCAAAACTAATCTAATGTACCCAAAACTAATCCAATGCACCCAAAACTAATCTAATGTACCCACAACTAATCCATTGTACCCAAAACTAATCTAATGTACCCACAACTAATCCATTTTACCCAAAACTGACCTAATGTACCCACAACTAATCCATTGTACCCAAAACTAATCTAATGTACCCAAAACTAATCCAATGTGCCCAAAACTAATCTAATGTACCCACAACTAATCCATTGTACCCAAAACTAATCTAATGTACTCAAAACTAATCCAGTGTACCCAAAACTAATCTAATGTACCCACAACTAATCCAATGCACCCAAAACTAATCTAATGTACCCACAACTAATCCATTGTACCCAAAACTAATCTAATGTACCCACAACTAATCCATTGTACCCAAAACTGACCTAATGTACCCACAACTAATCCATTGTACCCAAAACTAATCTAATGTACCCAAAACTAATCTAATGTACCCACAACTAATCCATTGTACCCAAAACTAATCTAATGTACTCAAAACTAATCCAGTGTACCCAAAACTAATCTAATGTACCCACAACTAATCCAGTGTACCCAAAACTAATCTAATGTACCCACAACTAATCCATTGTACCCAAAACTAATCTAATGTACCCACAACTAATCCACTGTACCCAAAACTAATCTAATGTACTCAAAACTAATCCAATGTACCCAAAACTAATCTAATGTACCCAAAACTAATCTAATGTACCCACAACTAATCCATTGTACCCAAAACTAATCTAATGTACTCAAAACTAATCTAATGTACCCACAACTAATCCACTGTACCCAAAACTAATCTAATGTACCCAAAACTAATCTAATGTACCCACAACTAATCCATTGTACCCAAAACTAATCTAATGTACCCACAACTAATCCACTGTACCCAAAACTAATCTAATGTACTCAAAACTAATCCAATGTACCCAAAACTAATCTAATGTACCCAAAACTAATCTAATGTACCCACAACTAATCCATTGTACCCAAAACTAATCTAATGTACCCACAACTAATCCATTGTACCCAAAACTAATCTAATGTACTCAAAACTAATCCAGTGTACCCACAACTAATCCATTGTACCCAAAACTAATCTAACGTACCATTATCGGGGCTCAGTAAGACACCTCTCCCGTCCCAGTTTCTACTTTCCCTCCAGTAGTGATAAACGAATTCCGTTTAAGAAAGTTTTACAACTCAGATAAACATCAAACTTGTTTATGATGATAACACCGGGGTGGCTTAAGTCACCCAAAAATCGCCCCAAAATTACTTGGCAAGGCTCAAGCCTGGTTGCCTGATAAAGTTTACAACGCAGACCGAGGAATTCGCAATCGATGTTTATTGTTACTTACAAAAAATCAAAAGGTGCAAAGACTGAAAACATTTTTTAAAATCAAACTGTGCAGCCTAGTCAGGTATACATGTCTGTAAAAGTAAAGTATCCCATATCCCACAAGTGAGATGTATGGGAGGCGCTCATTTCCTTTTCCTAGACCTTTGAGCCGGCAATGGCCGAATGCCAAGGTCCAGGACACAGGACCATTGCATCGCATGACTTTTTCAGGAACCAACTCATATGGAATTTGTTGGGTCCCACTGCCACCCCTATCTGCCCACCTTCCAGCAACTTATAATGGACCAATTTCTGCAGGGCTCCCAATATTCCACGGCACTATTAACATGCATCTATACTGACTATCCTAACCCCTCCTTCTTCCTCTTACCCCGCTTTCCGCTCCAATCCCAAACATCACCCACAGTAGCTGCCATGCTGTCTCTCTACCTGACTTTTGGATCTTGACCTGGAACCAAACCATTTTGCCTATCGATTTTGTTTAGACTGAGTGCCTGTGAATAAGCTGGTCCCCGTGACGTGGCTTTCGTTGGGCGCTGTAGACATCTCGGGATTACGATTACGATTATATTAATCCAGTACTGTTGGTGTACTTTACACCTTAAGCTGTATGAGCACTAGACAAGCTTCAGCTCGGGATTATTAGTCAGTTTTTTCTTAAATCTGTAAACTTTAAACTGCTAAAAGAAAACAAGTGAAGACCTTGAAACAAAATATCCAAAATGAAAGCAAAATAATTCTTAAATAAACAATAACAATCAACTCCTACAACAGACAGAAAAACAAAGAGATCTGTCCTCGTAATACAACTGAAATTCCTTATAACACCGTCTTTGGGAAGAACCACGTTAAAACATAACACCGTCTTTGGGAAGAACAAAGTTAAAACATTTTATTTCAGTCTTTTACAACTGGGTCATTTTCTAAAGCTGAACTACATTTGAGAACCATGTCCTCAACCGCATTACATCAGAATTTGAGTCATACTGGAGTACACAACAAGGAATTTCCAGTGTATCTGCATACACTGGAGCTCCTGCCGCTAAAAAGCAATCTGTAGCCCAAGATACGGCGCCACTCCCATAATTGAGGAATAAGCCTGGCTCATGGCCTGCGCCAAGTCTGGTTTTGTCACCACCAGCTTCGCAACGGCAGCGGAAGCAATTTTGCCGCTGGACAACTGTACAGTGGAAGCGCTGCGTTCGATTTTGTCCCGCACGAAACTACTACTGCAGTCTTTCAGTGCAGCAAACAGTGGCGCCGACAGAAAGCGCAGGTCCGGATCAAAACCTTCCGTGTGTGACAGAATCTGTTTGGTTTCCGCATCGGCGAAGCGTGTTCTCACTGGCGCTACAAAGTCGATGAAGCTGAGCGAGCTTTCTGACAGGAGGACAACGTAATAGCTGATTGCTGGATATATGTCGCAGTATGCTCCTAATGTTCTCGCCTTCGACTTGTTGTAGAGTCCAGTCACTGCCGAGAAGAAGAAGAGGCAGCTTGGTTCACCGACGATCTTCACGATCTCGTCGCAGTCCAGTCGCCAGTGGTGGATGTGGTTCCACGCGCTGTCGAGCGCGTGAAGACCGTTCTTGCGCCAGATGATCCGGAACGCCTCGACGCGACGCCTCGCCTGGAAGACGTGAGGTCGGATGATGTGTTCGACTAGTGCGTTTCGTATTTGGATGTTGTCAAGGCTGTTTAGTGGAAGCGACGCTGGGCCACCTGCCTAAAAGGAGACAACAACGACTAAGAGAAATCAGAAAGACAAAACAGTGCAGCAAGTCTAAAGCGCAATCCTGAGGGACTCTCAAACAGGCACTATGCAAAGATCCAGATGTCACGGCTACATACATGCACAGTGACTACAGTTGCAAGAAATCTGATACAACATCAGTAGTTCGGCGCCAAGTACTAGCTAGCTCTAGAGATTGTGAAAACTTGAAACTGAAACATGTTCATTCATATTGGAATGTACAGACAATAGCTTTTCTCAAAGAGATTCAACTCTCCAAAGTCTGATGCTATGACAAAATGTCAAAACACTTCGTCAAGCATCTCTTTGCAATTAATGAGAGAACATGTACCAGACACGCTGAAGCTGGAAACATTCCCATCCTCCACAAACACAAATTTCGCATATTAGGAAATAAACAGATTTCTAACCAAAACACTGCATTCCACTGAAAATCATAAAATTCCGTGCCTCAGATTCAGGTGTACTGACACTGTGCGCATTACAAGTGCTTTAAATAAATAAATTAAATGTAAACCGTAACTAATACAAGCTATCCCAAGTTTCCAGTTTGCGCTTCGGTATATGCATGTTGACCATCGTTGTTTGCCAGTCGAGATTTGCTCTATCGAATTCCTTGATGTCATTCAGGTCTAAACTTAAGACACATCTCTTGCAACTTGCTTACCCACCGTTGTCTGGCTTCTGGTTTCCCTGACCTATCAAAATTCGACCTGGATTCTTCAACAGATTATGATTTTTTACTGCAATTTTGACTTGAAGCGACCCTCAACTGATGCCTTGGGCATTATGATAAGAAGTCTTAAGATTAGATTAGGCTGAATACAGCATCAACAAAAGTACATTTTATTCGATCCTCGTTTACTATCAGGTCGGGAGCGCCTTTGACAAGTTTCTCTTGAAGAGGTGCTTTGATTACAATTACAATTACAAGTAACGTCTCTCATTGGGAAACCAAAACATGGCCGCAAAAGAGCAACTTGTATCCAGAAAGGATCAGTCAGAAGCCACAGAAAAGTTCTGTTACAAGAAAAATTACAACCGGCTCCAGTTCAAGAAACTGTGCTAAGTAAAGTGAAAAAAAACAAAAGAAACAATCACCTGGCAACCCAGAATTCCAAACTTTTACACGCTAGAAAAAAATTCTACACATCACAATGTCATGAATTCTGACATAAATCAGCTGGCAATATGGATCCTTGCGGGGCGTGGTAGCATATTGGACAGAGCGCTCGGCTTGTACCGCAGAAAGTACAGGTTCGAGCCTCATTCGAGACAGTTACTGTTTAGGGATCTCGAGCACCATCAATTGATGTTAAGTCCTTAGATGGTGGCGCCTAATAAATGCAGAAATAATAAAATAATAATAATAAAATAAAATAATAATAATCCAAAATTTAATTCAGCTTTTAAGGGTGAGACTGTTGTCAGAAACCTCATTAAAATGACATTCTTGAACAGCCTATCAAAGGTAGCACAACAAGTATGGTACAGTGTATGAACTCTTGTTCATACACTGTTAATTCTACACAAGATAGTCAAAGAAAAACTGTTTCCAGGAATAAAGGAAATCCAAATGAGCCAACTATTCACTGTCAAAGAAAAAACTGTTTCCAGGAATAAAGGAAAACCAAATGAGCCAACTATTCCTTGTCAAAGCAAAACTGTTTCAAGGAATAAAGGAAATCCAAATGAGCCAACTATTCACTGTCAAAGAAAAAACTGTTTCCAGGAATAAAGGAAAACCAAATGAGCCAACTATTCCTTGTCAAAGAAAAAACTGTTTCAAGGAATAAAGGAAAACCAGTTGAGCCAACTATTCCTTGTCAAAGCAAAACTGTTTCAAGGAATAACGGAAAACCAAATGAGCCAACTATTCCTTGTCAAAGAAAAACTGTTTCAAGGAATAAAGGAAAACCAAATGAGCCAACTATTCCTTGTCAAAGCAAAACTGTTTCAAGGAATAACGGAAAACCAAATGAGCCAACTATTCCTTGTCAAAGAAAAACTGTTTCAAGGAATAAAGGAAAACCAATTGAGCCAACTATTCCTTGTGAAAGAAAAACTGTTTCAAGGAATAAAGGAAAACCAAACAACCAGTGAGCAACAAACTATTTATTCAGACATTCATAACTGCATAACACTGTTTTATTGATAATATCAAGAAATATACAGACACCTATAAAGAACAAAACTCACACTACAGTCCGACTTCTTGAACACATAACTAAGACGAGAAACACTTAAACAGATAAATGCCACAAAAATCATGAATATTATAAAATCTCAAAGAACTAAACAATGGCAATTTCTGGCATCATCTTCAAGCAGAAAGTGAGATTCAAATGATTCAAGCTCACAAATTCTCAAAATACTCAAATATTGCAAAAGAAGTTTCTTCAGTTAGTTTAATTAAGACAGAAACCATTCAATCAAACACTCCAGATAAACTTGTACCATACTGTCATGTACGACATGAAGCCCAACGTAGAAGGGATGCAACAACAGAAATTGTGAAAGCCGATTTCGTTAACAGATGTTCCAAACAGAACTATTTACTTCTAGCATTTTAATTTGCTGCCAGCAGTTTAACTATGATAACTATGCTACATTGCTGGGTCACAACTGCAGAGAGGTCATAACCAAATCTTCAACTGCCCTCCACTCAGCCTCAAAAAGTACAAAACATTTGGCTCCTCTGAGAAATACTCTGGTTGCCAAAAAGAGAACTAAAGCTACAGTTTGGCACTTTAACTAAAACACAGAATTGTGCATTCTCCAATTTCTGCAAAACAGATCGGCAAATAACCTACTTATAAAAAGAAATCGAAGAACTACGGCAAAAAAACAGAGACCTCTTCGAAACAAAACACAACAACCAACTTCCACAGTACCCATGACTAGTCTGAGTCGTTGTTCCGAATTGGACGACAAAAGGAGTCCCACCGACTACTAGGTGGCGCTAGGAGCAACGTTATGAACTAGATTCTCGTGGTTCCAGAGACTCGCCATGCGGTAGAACACGCGGCCGCACTCTGGAAAGCGACACATGAATGACATCTGACTAATGACGCCGAACCGACGTCCGTGTTTCTCCCGTTGGTGCCGGTAGAGGTGGTAACTGTGACAGAACGTCTTTCCGCAGTCCGGATACTGGCAGACAACGGTCTTGACGGTGGCGCCACCCCGCGATCGTCGGTAGGTGGACACTGCGCCGCCCTGTCTAAGCGCAACGCTGTTGTCATGACTTGAGACGCTCGCGTGACTAAGCGCTGCCTGTGCCGGAGTTGTTCCTCGACGTTCGAATTTGGCGTAAGTCCACTGGAAGAAGACAGACGATGTTTATTAGGATGTAGCTTTGCGAGTTGAAAGTTAACTCTGCAGGGGTGGGCAACAGTCATGAATCGGGAACAAGAAATTACAGAGTTCTATCCCAAAAGGAAGATGACCTGAGGTGCTCCACCACGAGAAAGGGTACAGTGAACATAAGCAGAGATGTGTCAATTAATTCCAAGAATCACAGTCGTAATAGTAAGCTCAAGATTTCAACAGCGCCCAACAAAACCTAAGTCGCAGGAACCAGCTTAATCACAGGTGCTCAGTCAAAATCAAATCGATAGGCAGGAAGAATTCAGTTCCATTCCAGGTCAAGATCCATGAGTCAAGCAGTAAGACAGTCAGACAGCTATGGCAGATAGTGTTTGGAATTGAAACTGATTGTAGGAACACAGCGCTCAAGAATTCAACCTCATGGTAAAAATTTACAGGGCTCCCAGACTTAGATTTAGGCATCACTCTCCTTGTGCATGATAAAAAATCCAAGATGTTTAGATCGGCCAGTGAATATCAAACAAGAATCCAAATGCCCACCCCTACAGTTTAGCAATAAGCAAAACACTGAAATTGGCAACAAAATCATTTCTAAGTTCACCTATCTGCCCAGATTCCTCAGAACTGCAGACCTAAACTACCATCATTTACCAGTGGGATGCAACATACATGCTCAGTGAGCAATAAGACCTACTTAAAATACAAAGAAACTGTGTGGTTCTCGCTAAAAAGTAAGTTGTAAGCATGAATGACGACAGCTTATCATACAATTTCATGAAAAAAGATTTCTACATTTGATTACCATACAAATGTTACGTCATAACTTGTTCAACACTCACAGTGTTCTAGGAACAAACATTAAGGCATTACTTAAGATACAGCATCTTTACAGTTTTACAACTACATTTGCTACTTGGAAGCAAGTTTAGAAACACTTACGAAACATCTTAGGACACAACGTCCATAAATTTCTTATACAGAATCACACAATAAACATGAATTCAATCATCTGCCGGTAAAAGTCATTTTATCGCTTTTAACTCGGCCGTCGGTTTACGAAAACTTTACTTTTGTCATGCCTTTACTAAATTGAAAATATCACCACTATCACTCTCTAGTTATGCATTTGAGACTTTTTTGATCACCTAAATCATCAACACTTGCTGCTTTTCAGAAACAGAAAATTTTAAGCATAAAACCAAAACCTGTCAGTTGAACAAATGTCCTGATACTGGAAACAAAAGCTTGCAAAAACACCAAAACTTTATACTGTTTTGAATAAAATATCGACCAAATTGCAGAAAAACTTAACTTCAAATGACTTGCTACACCTGCACCCACTGGATTTTCTAAACCACCCAGTAAAGAGTTACAATACAAAGACCAACAAAAACAGACGGCTTACGTACATCAAAATTATATATTAATTACAAATCCGTTATTATAAATTAAAATTAGCAACTCTCGAGCCCAGCTATGCACCTATAAAATGTTTCAATAACTTCACAGTTAATTCCCATTGTTCAATATCATTTCGTCAAACAATGCACAAGTAGAAACCAAGAAGTAGAGATTGGTTTTAAAGCAAGAATACTACCTGGAATGGGAAAATCAAAAGATGATGGCAAAGAAAATTAATTGCAAAAATTGTCTCAGAACAAACTGGGTCCATGAAAACATTCCACATAAAAGCACTAAAACCTAAACAAAGCATTAGAAAATTAAACAAAATGAAAGCAAACCCTGATGAACCCTCATACAATAAGCTGCAAATATCTAACTTACATCTATTTGCAGACTCCCCAAAAGAAACATTATGTACACAATTTTGCAAGTCATACAACTGTATAAATTGGGAGGACACCAGTTTTACACCACCTGAATGCCATGTTATACATTAAAAGCCGTCATTACACATGGTAGAAATTTTGGAAAATCCACAACAGCGATGATCAGCTTAGTTGATATACACATCTCAGAAACTTGGTAAGACACCATCCAGTGTGGCAAACTAGAAGTTAAGAAACTACAGCTAAAAGACACAGAGACAATAGCACGTTCCTTCACACATTCCCAGTAAAATACAAAACACATTCCTCGTATAAAATATTTAGTGAAACTTTATCAAACTTTACATTTAACGAAACACGAAACTTGGCGCAAAATTTCGTATTTCAAAAAGAAGTAGGTGCCACTATATAATATAAAATCTGTAAAATGCCCAACACAGCTACACCTACTTTTTTCAAAATAGAAAATTTTGTGCTGAGTTTCACGTCTTATTAAATGTAAATTTTGATAAAGTTTCACCATAAAACAGAATGCCCCAAGTTTATCTGAGTAAGCAATTTTAAAAATTTATTATATGGCACTTACTGATTCATGATAGAGTTCGTTGCTTCTTGGCACTGCACTTGAAGATGTCAACCCCTGCGCCTGTAGATCGAACCCATCCCACGAAGAACACCCAGGAACAGACGTCAGTTCCTCCACAGCTTCTGTCTGGCTGAAGACCGTTTTGGAATTGTCCCACGAATGTTCGGGATAGCCCTCTTCGTACGTCAGGTTCTGTTCACTGCCGCCTAAATACTCCGATGACATTGGTTCCATTTTGACGTTGTAGTTACCACCGTCGTCGCTGTAACCCGACATGTTTTCTATCGGTGCTGGCAATGCCAATCGTCGTCGTTTGTTGCCATGGGAAACCGGTAGTAGATGCTGACGAAGCCTTCTGTCTCGCTTCATCCTCGAATCAACGCTCTCGTTGCATGGCGTTGGAAACAGCGTACTGGCCAGGCTTCCAATATCTTGTTCATTTTCTGACTCCACAAGCACAACGTCCTCACCATCGTCTTCCTCCGAATTTTGCTCTGTTTTGACTGTTTTCAGATCATCATCTAACGTTAACAGTGTCTCAACGTTTTCCGATGGCAGCTGACCACTCTCATCCAATGGAGACGGCTTTCGGGTTTCGTCCAGTGAGCTGCAAGATTTCTCAGCATCCGTTTCTGAACACAGCGTACTAGAAGGTTTGCTGGCAGAAATGGCGGCAGATCTGGACTTTACTGCTTTTTCGTCACAGCTTTCAACAGAAGTAGCTCCAGTCATCAAAGGGGAAACAACATCTGATGTGAAGTCTGATAACGACTCATTGAAATGTACAATGAACACACTTTCGCAGTCGATGGTAATGCCGAGCAAACCCTGTATCCGAAGTTCTTTCTCGTAGTGTAGTCCGTTCTTGCACAGCAACGTCACAGTTTGACTCAAAAGCGTCTTCACTCTTTCTTGATCAGGTTTCATGTTGGTGGATTTTAAATCCTAGTGCAAAAATCAAATATTAGCAATTATTAAATTAATACAACTAATTCTGATTCTTTTCCTCAGAATATACATTACAAAACACTGCATCGCAATTGTAATCCCATGATTTCTACAGCGCCCAAGGAAAACCACATCATGGGGAACAGCTTATTCAGACGCTCAGTCAAAACAAAATCGATAGGCGAAAATGGTTCAGTTCCAGGTCAAGATCCAAGTCAGGCAAAGAGACAGCGTGGCAGCTACGGTGGATGGTGGTTGGGATTAGAGCCACTTTCTTGAACTAAAATATCAAATTTAGTACTACAAATTTCTGACTAAATTACTTATTACGGTTGCAGTCTCTTAGTGACTAAAATGCGTGAACACGCTCACTCAAGCCAAAATTGTTAATGCAGCGATTCGAGACTAGATTCCTGCCTAGTTTGGATTATAACATCACACATTTGTATATCTACAGCATTTCCTGGTACAGATGAAATACGATTATAAATTATTATTGTCCACGGACTCTTGCAAGCAATAACCCGAAAATCGAGCACATCAAAGAAACGACTTACGCAGTCTTGCCAGCGAATAGCTTATAAATCGGTCTTTACGGGTTTCTACACAAAAGACATATATAATTGTACGTAAATAGCAAAATTTTAAGAGATTAATGACAAACCTAAATGAAAAAATGGAGTATATTTGTTTAAAATTTTCGGTTAATTAAAAACTGCCATACATAGACTACATATTTTAATAATTCCACACTGGTGATATATTTCAAACATGCTGCGAAACACTACTATTATTTGTCCAGAATATTTAAGAAAAAGCTTATTTAAAATATCTATAAAACTCAAATGACCAACTCTAAGACTATCGTGGATTGTTAGAGTGCTTAACGCTTTGCAAAATAATAAGTTAAAACAATACTGACTGCTGAAATGACGTCATTAGATGCTGTGTTGAATCTTGTATACTATTTTTCTATATGTAAGTGTGTCGCGAGATGTTTCGAGATTAGATAGTACACTGAGGCTGCGTTTTTAAGCTACAGAGCAGACAAATCGTAATCGTAATCGTAATCTCGAGATTTCTACAGCGCTCAACAAAAGCTAAGTCGCGGGGACCAGCTTATTCACAGGCGCTCAGTCAAAACAAAATCGATAGGCAAAAGGGTCAAGATCCAGGAGTCAGGCACTCAGACAGTCGGACGGCTACGGTGGATGCTGTTTGAAATTGAAGCGAGAAGAGAGATAAGGGGAAGAGGAAGAATCAGGATAAGATTTCTGGAAAAAAGTGTTTTTAGTCTTGAGTGAAAGACCTGCGCAGAAACTGAAAGAGGTGAAGTGTTGGTGAGTTCGTATGATTGACCAGACAACTGTCGCAATTCTGGCGGGAGTTTATTCCAAAGGGGTGGGGCAGCTATGGCTATGGAGCGATTTCCAAATTTTAAGGATGAGGTGACGGGAGGGCGAAGAAGTGTTAGGACAGATGAGGAGCGGGTTGAACGGAGTGGTTGGATAGTAAATAATTGACGAAGATAGGAGGGTTGGGAGGATTGAAGTGTGTTGTAGGTGAGGGATAAGACTTTGTACTCTATTCGTTCTGGTATTTTAAGCCAGTGCAGTGATTTGAGAACAGGGATGATGTGATGGTGTTTGGGGGTTTTGGTGACAGCACGTGCGAGAGCATTCTGGATAGCTTGTAGGCGATTTATCTGGGTTGTGTCAATACTGAGGAAAAGTAAATTGCAGTAGTCAAGTTTTGCATGGACTATGGATGTGGCAATGATAGATGCGGTTTTGAAGTCAAGCATAGGACGGATTCTGCGAAGATCGCGGATATGCATAAAGCAAGAGCGGGAAAGACAAAGACTGAGAGACTGCCATATCGCAGTATTTGCACATGCCTTGAGACTTGAGAGGCCCTAAATAAATGTTCTGTTATAACTGCAAATGCAAACAGTTGCGAATGCAACCATTACTGGTTGCATTTACAAGAGATAGCCTCGTGTTTGGCAGCACGTCTAAACTGCCAATCGCTTTCGTGTTTGAATTTTTAAATGGACTACAGAAATGCACTGAATAATAAACAGTGAATAAAACACGATTACTTTGTGTAACAAATAAAACAGTGCAGCTCTAAAGCATTTATGACAACTGCTTAAATAGAAAAATGTGCATAACAATTTTCGAAATGTCAGTGAGTACTGTTGGCAACTATCTGAGATAGTCATGAATAGTCATAAATAGCGTACGTACGTCTTACTTTGGCTATCAGAGTTTGCCACACTTGTTTCACAAAACCGACATTGATGTCAATGAATACCCTAGCTGAATTCAGATGCTTCTGTAGTTGGACGCATCCAGCGTTTTGCGAGAAAAATTAATGTAGTTTTTCTTGCATTGTTACATCAAGAAGGCATGCAAGTCTTAGGCCTATACCTGTAAATGTAGAGTCTAAATGTAAACAGTTTTCTATAGATCTAAATGCAGGGCCTACAAGATTTGTTTTCTGTAGCTACCATATGGCTTCGACCCTACTCATTTTTAATGAATTTATCCGGCGAGATCCTTCACCACCAGCTTCAAATGAATTCTGTGTTTTGCCTGTATTTAGACCTTCTTTATTATATTACCATGAAGTAGCACCAAATTAATATTCTGTGATGAGCCTTATTTTGGTTTACTAGTCATACAAAATTTAATTTCTCTTTTGAATTTGCAATGTGTTGTTTTGACATACAGTAAATACTTTGATCCGAACTTTAAACTGTTTTGCTTTTACATTTAGTAGTGTATCATTTGCTTGAGTGTCAGGTTTGGTTCCGGGTCAAAATACGAAGGGAGTGTTTAGACTGGAAGCAGACTGTATGGCAGGTAGGCCTAAGTGTAGGCCTAGGCCTAATATATGCGGAGTATCGCCTTTCCTGACCTACAGCCACCAGATGCAATCTGTAGGCCCAAGGATGAACAGTAATTTAAATTTAGTCCTGATACGAATTGTCGGGTTATTTTTAGGGTCGTACGTCTCTTACATCCTCATTGAATCGATTAAAGTTCAGGAAAAAGTGAAAATTTAAAAACAAAATATTAAATTTGGAAAGTAGAAAAGGTTGTTACAAATCTTCTTAGTAAACCTCCAACAAGGCAAATTTAGCCACCTTAATGTTGTAGGCCTATGCTTGCCCATTCCCTTTGAGGAAGGCCTAAATTAACTTCTGCATCTGTCATTGTTCTAATTACATAGGCCTGCCGTAGACCCATACAGTTCCTGAACGACCCATTTAACTTGGATCCTCAATGCATTCATAATCAAAGTTAGACACCCGTAAGCTCACGAACAGCCACACCAACGAGTGCCCTTGCACATCAACACTCAACCCCTCCATTGGGCTATATTACTCGCACCTAATTTGCGTGGCAATCCGTTGAGAGAAGCTTATGGAGGTGTATCAGCAACAACGGCAGGAATGAAATAAATGTTCAGTCTGGATCAGTTGTGTAAACTGGATAAGCAGAGAAGCTGTTATGAAAACAGCTAAATAAAACACGATTTTAAATAAAACATATAGCAACTCTTGGAGAAAATTCAGTCTGTCGCTCATTGGGGCCCCTTACACGCTGCAACGGACGCCATTTTATGTGGTATCTATGTGTAGTATCTATGTCGCTGTATGCCGCTGTTTGAACGTTCATGCCGCATCTGGCGGCTTGCATGAGGCGCTTTCCGCTTTGCATAATCAATGCGGCTGGACTTGTGACGTTTCGAAGCAAAATTTGAGAATCTAACAGTAGCCTACAGTTTCAGTAGACGACTGTTTCTTGGGTACGTATTTGTGTTCGCAATATTGCAGCTTAACTCGGTTAAGAATTTGGGTAGAGTCGTGTTTGTCGCTTCTTAATATGATCTGGAATGGCAAGTGTCACTATTACGGCTAGGATTGAATTGTGGCGTTCGTAATATATAACCTATGAATATAGTAGACAGTCATTGATTTCACGCCGTCCGACGTGTTTCTGTGAGTGAAACATTGAAATTTGGGTATAAACTCCATGCAACACACAGTAGTCATAGCCCTTTTGGACTCTTATAACTATCACATTGTCGTTATTTGTCGATAAACTTGTGGGTGAAATAGGTTTATCTATCCAGATGCGTTTAGGCGGACCCAGGATTTGAAGTTGGGGTAGACAAGCGACGTTACGATGTGGCGATAGTGCTAGCCTGCTGCCCTGCTCATTAGGCCTACAACAATAGACCGATAAGGGTCAGAATGAAAGGAGCCGAAGTATTTAAGCAGTTACATGTGCGGAGTAATTATAGGCCCATTGTGACCTAATTTGCCGTATTTGCAAACAGTTGGTGCTAGAGATTGTTATTGTTGGATGTTATTCTGGTGTGTACAGAACGCAGGTACTAATGGTCGGAAATGCCTGGATTCAGTGTTTATTGTTAGCCATCGATTCATGCAGTTAACACTTATTAAGCTAAACTAGTCCCTTGAGATTTATGTGCATGGACTTAACAAATTTAATGTAACGACAGAACCGGACCTTACCTGCCTGATGTGAATAAGTTGGTTTCATTAACTTAACCTTTTTGAGCGCTAAAGAAATCTGTAGTTTATAATTGTGATTACGATTATGGGTAGATGATCTGAGTGAGAAGGGTCGTAACTCCACAAATCTCACCCGATTAATTCATTGAAAAATAAGCAGGGTTGAGGCCATACGGTCACTATAGAAAAACATGTACATTTGCACAGTGGTGGAGCCAGGATTGCTTGCGTGGGGGCCAGAGCATTTCCACAAGGGCGCTGCATTCTGGCAGTCACCATCAACGGATCTCACGTGTCTGAGGGGTCCGGCATATAACCAAAAGGGCGGGGTGAACCGCCCCAACTCTGATAGCTGAATCTGCCACTGCATTTACATTTACATATAATCTAGACAGTCATTGCAAGGAATTTCCCTTAGTGAAAGATTGTTTGAAACTTAGTCCAACTCTTAAAAAGCTTAATCCAACTCTAAAAAACTATTTTTAGAGTTGGATTAAGTTTCAAACATTCAGTCACATTATTGCACATTATTATTATTAGTATTAGTATTAATATTTTTATTATTATTATTATCATCATCGTCGACGTTGTCATCATCATCATCACATTATTACATCACATTATTATTATTATTACTATTATTATTATTATTATTACTATTATTATTATTATTATTATTAATCAGGTGCTGACATTGTGCTATTTATGAATTCACATATGTTGTTATGATTCGTCATTGCAGACTTTTCTATCGGATCGACCAACAGACAACATGGCGGATGAGACACAACAGGTCTTCCAGAGTTCAGAAGATGGCCAGCAACTGGTTTCGGCCATTTCCAAGTTTGCTTTGGAGCTGTACAAAGAACAGGGAAAAAGAAGCAGCGGAAACTTGTTCATGTCTCCATTGAGCATTTCAGCCGTGTTGAACATGGCATGCCTGGGTGCCAGAGGCAAGACCTTGCAAGAGATGAAGACAGCTCTTTGTATCAATGCTCTTGATGATGCCAAACTCCACCAGGCATTTAGCGATGTCATCTTTTTCCTAGAGGGACGCAGCAAGGAAGTTTATGAAGATACAAGGGAACCTGAGACGTTCCAATTGCATTTGGCCAATCGTATGTACGGGGAACAGTCGTACAAGATCTTAGAGGAATTCCAGATAGCCTGCATGAAATACTATGGGGCGGGCATTGATGCAGTCAGTTTTAAGTAAGTTCCTTTTGTAAGGTCTTGATTGAAATATGATAATATTTCTCTCATGGAAAAGCAACATATGTATGCTATTCATGCAAATAAGTCTGCAATACCCTGGGGGTAATTGAGCATTTTAGCTTATTTCGTAACATTCTGTTTCATCTTTTAAAATTTATAGAGAACTGCGATTTTGCGGTATGCAAGTTTGTTTTGTTACGAAAATGTAATATTTTTTAGTGCAGACTCGTGTTTGAGTTTGATTACAATTTCACTCGAAGGGACCATCGATTGATGGCTTAGGCACTATAATAACGGCACTATAGGAGTCATTAGATGAAATTAATGAAATTATTCAGAAGATTCACTGATGTTCTACAGAAAAGAATCTCGAATCTCAATTGTTTTAATGACATTTTTGTTAACACATTCAGCAAATTGTCACATGCACAGGAAGGGAAGACATCTTGAAAATGCAAATGTACTGGTTTTTTGACTTGTCTTTTGAACAGAGTTCGTCTTTAATCCAAACGACTGGTTTTCATGTTAGGTTATTTGTAAGCACTATAAGTTTATCTGTTATACAGTTACAATCATTCTACTTGACTTATCAGATCTGTTACTTCTGTTACTTATCCTCTAAATAATAAAAATAATAAACAGCATAGATGCTGAAAAAATAATAATAATAACTATTAGTACTTTGATTAGCCTCTGAAATGGTTGTGAAGATCTTACTTCCAAGGTGATTGACTACTAATTGTTGACAATTTATAAAAATGCTCAAATTTATGTTGTGTTCAACAGAACCGAACCAGAAAATGCAGCTGAAAAAGTCAACAGTTGGGTTTCCGAGAAGACTAACAACAAAATCAAGACCATAATTTCCCCTAAAATGATTGACCAAGATACAACGCTTATCCTCGTCAATGCCATTTATTTCAAGAGTGCCTGGCAAGACCGCTTCGAGAAGCTCATTACTGAGGAAGCCGACTTCTTTGTTACGCCGGATGAAACGACGAAAGCCCAGCTGATGTTTCAGAAAGTTGCAAAAGCAAGCTACTGCTACTTGAACGATCTTCTTTGCCAGGTTTTGAAATTACCATACAAGTCTTCGGCGCTGAGCATGTTCGTTCTGCTCCCAGACAAGCTGACGACTTCACTCGAGGCGGTAGAGGCCAAACTGACTGCCAGTCATCTTAGTGGTATTGACAACGAATTTCAGCAGTTCCCAGATGTGAAGCTTTGGCTGCCGAAGTTTAAGATGGAAGTGGATCTGGAGCTGAGGGAAGTTCTTAGCGGTATGGGGATGAAGTCTGCCTTTGAACGAGGCGGTGCGGATCTCTCTGGAATGGATGGAACCAAAAAGTTGTATGCGTCGAAGGTGTTGCATAAAGCATTTGTGGATGTGAATGAAGATGGAACAGAAGCGGCTGCTGCAACTGCCATGAAGTTCCAGCTGCTGACTTCTTGCCCTGGAAGCGCTGAAGAACCAGTGACCTTCCGTGCGGATCATCCGTTTTTGTTTTTCATCAGAGAAGAAAAGACGAAAGCCATTCTGTTTCTTGGCAGGGTCGTCCGGCCTCAGTATTCTTAACTTTCACCGGAAGAGGATTTCTTATTGCTGCCATTTGCACGATTAGTTATGTGCGTTAATCAGTATGCCTTTTCTGTAAATACTTTAATTGTTTTACTTATATTTAGAATTTTATTCTTGCAATGGTTTTCTAGGCTTTTTGTGTATAATGGTTGTTGTTCATGGCTTCAAACTTCTTCAGGTTTAAAGCTGCAAGTACACTTGATCTTTTCCAGGGTCTTTCCAATCGGGTTCATACTTCCAGTGATGCCACTCCTCGCGATGTTGTGCCTTCTTGTTCAGCTTTCTGTATCCTTTCATCATTGTCTTCCAATCTAACAACCAACCTCATGTGCTGAGGCTAAGCAAAATGAAGTCGTTAGCACTTCATACCAATGGCTGACTCAGGTCTAATTTAGGGAAATGCTCTTCATGATTTTTGAGTATTACAGACTTGTTTTTGTGTACTTCCCTATTGAGTGCACCTAAAACTAACATTGGAAGATAAAGTTGTAAGTAACCCTACCAACTTTCTTTTTGGATTTTTCATACTTTCTTGATTTCAGTTTGAACTCTGAATCTAGTCTAATTTGTAGTATCTCCTGTGTTAATGTTGTTAGTTATTATTAGTTGTTCAGTCAGACGCCATTGACAACACTTATTGCGGATAGGATTGTAGCAGGGCTGTAGAGTGGCACTTTTGTCTTTAATGTAAGTCCACTTTCTAGAGTGTAACTGTAGTTATAAACGATGTAGCTGTTAGTAACTTGTTACTTGTGTAGAGGATTTATAAGTAGGAGCTCTGCTTTCCCTCGTTAATCGTGTATTAGGCTTTCAACGGAACTGTAGTTTGCAGTTGCTAAATGCTGACCAGGTCTTGAAACAGATGTAACTTAAACTTCTAATAAACTATTGTTTTGCAACACTTTTTATCATAGTCAGAGTGCTCTTGTTTCTTTGGATGATTTAGCAAATTGATCACTGGATTCTGTAATTATGTTCAAGATTCTTAAAAGCCCGATTGACTCGGTATCAAAAACATGTCTATTTATAGGTTGGCAGTTTTCCTGCCATATGACTCAGTATCAAAAACATGCCTATTTATAGGTTGGCAGTTTTCCTGCCATACAACTCACACTCCCAGCACATGATCTCATCCTACGTCATACGGTTAATACTGCTACTGCTTTTCTGCTGCTGCTGCTACTACTACTTTGGACCCAAACGTTCGTGAACACCTAGATGAATGCACAGCTGGGCTCTTGACCTTTGAAAGACTATGAACTCATTACTGAAACTAACGCCCATACATTTTAGTTTGAAATAAAGGAGAATTGGACAATCCAGAGGCAGTGCTCTGACTTATGTGACAGGCAGGTCAACTCGTTTATCTGGTTCGCTTTTTCGCCTGTAATGTTACACATCCACTGTAACATTCACTGTTGGAAGAAAAATGCAGAATTATAACAGTTAAGCTCTGCCTTCAACGACAATTCACCAGCAGTAAATGAACTTCGGTTAAAAATTTTATTCACGGAACAAATTCCCTGCTTTCATATACACAAGAAACTCCATAAACAATTGTCAAATCAACTCAACCTATGTCTGATGACACAAACACTACTAAGCAATTGATATGGTGTATGTAGGCCTACTTTAAACAACCGTCTTTCAAAGCTAAACATTTTCTGAAGCTCCCTTGAGTTGTGGTTCTCATATTTGTACATAAGACAGACAGGATAATTCTAGAAATCATAAGAACAGTTTTAAAATCAAACGTAACCTACAGAGCTCAAAATGTAACAGGTTGCAACCAAGCATCTATTAAGTTACCCATAAATTCAAAAGTAAAAAGTTGGAGAGGACATTGGAGACTGAGTAATCTCTAGAGTAGTAAAACAGAAGCCAGAGTAACAAGAAAGATTAAGGTAACATGCTTGTAAAAAAAGGTGCTGCATAAATCCTTGATACATACATAAGTAATAAATACAAATTGCAAAAACAAATGAAAAATATTACAAGGCTTAATTAAAACATATGATAAACAAAAACAATTAATTGATGATATCAAATGCTTAATATAATTCAAAATATGTATCAAACTCCCAAAAGACCTTTGCCGGTTCACACATCTCCCGTGCTCAGCTGTCAGTATGAGCATTTCTCCACTCGCTCGCTCTTCTCCTGCAGCTTTTCACTCGAGATTGACACCGAACTCTTCAAGATATCTTATCCTGCTTCTGCAAAAGGACCACCACCGCAGCGCCATGTTGTTTCTCGACCTGACCCACTTTGGATTCTGACCTGGCACCGAAACTGACCAAACGACCTAGCTCTTGCGAATTTGATCTGATATATGGCCGGTGAATATGCTGGTCTCTCTTACGTGGTTTTTCTGTGGTGCTGAGAAATTTCAGAGATTACATTTGTTTTGAGTAATTCACAACTGAAATATTATAAATGCTCCACAATGCTCTTCTGCCATGGGGATTTACAGGTTTTTTGCTTCCACACATCATTACAAGCTCATTGGCCTTTCTCATGCATGGAACCTACCCACTGAAGCAACCTTCTTTTTAATATACAGAATGTTCAAATAATTCAGTTCATCGCACGTTTTGCTGTTTACCATAAGCCACACTTTTTTAGATCAGTTACACGGCTGTGTAAGCAGCTCTTTTGGGAGGTACGTAAAGTAACTTTTCATTCCAAGTATTCACAACATGAACCTTCAGCTGCAGTGATGAAATACTGGCTAACAAATAACACATGCACCGGACTCTAATTATAATGTTATATTCAGGAGTTGTGTGAAGTACTGAGCTTATAAAAAGGGTGGGGCTATGATTAGGTCACATCTAAATACATGACTGAATTGAAGCAATTACTAACTGAACATCAACACCATAATAACACAGTAGCCCACAATCAGAAAGATTCACAGTTATTGTAAAAATTCATTTAGCAGGACACAGTAGCCGATTAGTTATAGCACTCGGCTTGTAACATGGAGAGTACGGGTTTGAGCCTCCGCCCCGATACAGTTGCAGTATAAGAACCATCAGCAGGTCCTTTACTCACAATTACTCTGCACCACAGGTTCATGCTTAGTCGTTAGACAGTGGCACTTAATAAATACAGAAATGATCTAAGCCTTAGAATCTAAGGTCAACCCAAAAGGGTCCAAGGGACCTGCTGTGGCTGGACTGATTGCAATTTGGCAGTTGTAACAATGCATTTAAAATTTTAAGTGAGCAAACAGTACCAATTTATAAGTGTATTAGAAAAAAACAATACCACCTGAATAAGATGATCGTAAAAAATGACAGAAGCATTCCACTAAAGACAGCTGGATTCATAACAGCATTCATTTCAGGAAACGTTGCAACTAGTAACTTTCGTATTTAAAACAACAGCTGAACTGATATGATTTCCTAGTTCTTCATGATCTCTACAAACGCAAATAAAGTTTGATTAATTAAAACAAACACAACATCAGAAAAAATGTTACTGCCTCACATCTCGAAGCAGCAAATTCTCTTGCAAAAATCTCCCATCAAATCCACAATTACCAATAAATACAATAAAATTGTAAATATAGCAGAATTTCCTCTAAACCATGTACACATATCAAATGCCCACGACGTAATAGTGCGGACGTACTTCGGCAACTTCAACGAGCACAAAATAAAACAAATGTGCAAGGCTACGCAAAACAAAGTAGGGCTAACAAATATGGGGTAACAAGTACCCCAATAGTTTCTCAACATACCTGAACAAATCTCACTTCTGTGCTTGACAGAGAAAGCCGAGGTATTCACCCCAAAAAACCTCTACGGCACCTTCTAACCACTTCTTGAAGGTGCTCATCGCAAGGCTAAATGTCAGAGTTCACTAAGAACAACAAGTTCATCATCTGTAAGCAAACGATGCTCAGATAACCGGAAAAGTCACCACTGGCATGCTCTCACACCCAACCAAAGGAGTCTCGTACAAGGTTGACACCACGTTCCAAGTACCTAGTCCACGTCACATGGATACCCTTGTAGAATCATGGATAACCTTGGAGAATCATGGATACTTTTGGAGAATCATGGATACCCTTGGAGAATCAACATGATCGTAACAGAAAACTAATATCAGATGAAACAATAACCGGCAACTTTCAAAGGCTCTGAAAAGGAGCTACCTAAAAACTCCGAGACAGATACCTACAAATACTAAAAACAACAGAAAGTCATGAACACGTCAGTTAACAACATCATTCACAAATCTATCTACATCGTCGGTCTGAGATAAATTAGATTTTGTAACTGGTTTTAAATTCATCAACACACGAGGTGTAAACAGTTTCAAAGATTTTTAAAAGTGATACGTCAAAAGCCAAAAGTTTTATTTACCCTTTTTGTGGTCACTCCGGGTACTTTTGTTCAGCTTATGCTCATGATTAGTACCGTTGGTAGCTTTACTGAACTTTTTACAAGCAAAGTCCATAAAAGTTTATCACCAATCCTAAACTTAGGAATCCATTCCAATATGATTTCACAGTTAAACTTAGAGCAATGGCAACATTTCCACTGTGACTCATTTGCCACTTTTCCGATGTGATTCATTTTCTGTGACTTCCGCAGCACCAACACCCAATGCTGATGGAAGGAAACTGGAGGCTTCTTCCTTACCCAGAAGTCACTCCACATGACGGTAGTCTATCAGTAGCATGTCTGGTCAATGATCATGCAGTTGCGGGTTCAACTCCGTGTAACAACCCTTGGCAAGTTGTTTGCACACACTGTGCCTCTGTCACCAAGCAGTATAATTTGGTCCTGGCATAAGCTCGGAAGTAATCGACAAGTCCTGCAATGCACTTGGGATTCATCCACTGCACTGCCAATTTTGTATAACACATCAGGAATAAAACCCAAAACGCTCTTCTGAAAGACTCCAACATTACTAGGCCATAGTCCCATTTCAGAGATTTGAATCTTGGGCTACAGAGACCTTCAATGGTGTGGCGCCCGTTCAAACGGACAGCGGTGGTGAAGGATCTCACTCGATTAATTCATCAAAAAATGAGCAGGGTCGAAGCCATATGGTCGCCATAGAAAAACGTGTACATTTACATTTACACAGTTGCAGACACCACTGTGTGCTTATACTTCAAGGATAGGACAAATGAATGCTGGTTGTGGTCAAGGTCTGGGCGACAAGCTCTCCCTTGGTCTGGCAGTGGACGACACATCGACAGGAATCTGGTGATGGATTTTCTTCATGTGGCGCGTCAGGTTAGTCCGAAACGTAAATGCTGCTCCACAGACTACACAGATATGACGGTAACGAGAAGAACGCGTCATCTTCAGTTCTGCGGCCGACTCACAGTTCAAGACGTCTATAAACACAAAAGGAAAAAGGTTTCTGTCAGTTGATTCATTCACTACTGGTGATTGCAGCTATAGTAAAAAGTTTGGCAGCTTCATGAAAGCTCTTCAGATTCGGTAGATTAGATTAAAATTCATCATTGGCGGCTCATGCAAACAAGCAGAGCCCAACCAAAGGAGTCCCACTGAGTGATAACAGTTGACATCATGTATTTAGCACCTCTGATGAGTTTATTCTTGAAGTGGTGCTTTATAAATATCAGACTACAATTACAATTACAATTACCAAGTGCAGATTCAAAGGCAGGCGCTTTGCGTCGATGACCACTGTCCTTTCCTGATCCGTGGATCTTCTTCACGTGTCGTTGAAGGTTGTTGGACATTGAGAAGCTTGCATTGCACAGTGAGCAGTTGAACTTCTTCATTCTCGGCTCCTGTAATTCCACAGATCTTGCCGAGTTTGGAGATCCAACTGAAAGAAAAATCCAGAACAATTCCGTCTAAGTCACCTAGAATGTTTGGCCAAAATTAACTTATGCTCTCTTGGGTGGGTGATAGTCTACTGCAGCGGTTCTCAAACTTTTTTGGTCTCAGTCTCAAAAAACTTTCTGATGACCCCAAAAAGCTCTTGTCTATGTGAGTTATATCCACCTATATTTAACGTATTAGAAATTAAAAGGGAGAAATCAACATATTAATTCATGAAAAAATAACAATAAACCCATAACACGTTAACATAAATAACATTTTTAACAAAAGTTACTATGTTTTCCAAAACACAAAATTAACGTCCTAGTATTTTTATGAAAACAGTTTCCTTCCTAACAAGGTGCTGCATAAATGCGTAATGTCATTACATAAGCTACTAACCTGTAATGGTTTCAGTTATCGTAGTCTTGGGGAAGGTGTTACCATTGGTCGTTACAGCCAGCACATCACCCTTATAAACGCATGTGGTTGGGCCAGAGCCATCGAGTGAACAACAGTCTTCAAAATAATGTGCTGAATTATCTGCAAATACATTCACCCAGTTACTCATATTTTCAACCAGTCACTTTGATAATCAAACCATTAAACTGAAAGTTTCTATTATGTCTCTCATATGCCTTCTATTTCTCCAGTGCCAAAGAGAAACTGCAGACGTAAAAGGCATATGAGAGACGCAGTCTTCAATTAAGCCCATCATCTGATGCGATACTGCTGCCCTAGTTAGCTATATTGGTTAATGCATATGATGCAGGTTCATGACCCGGTTGTGGCCTATTTCAGAGATTTAAATCTCGGGCTACCACACGAGGACCTCACATGGTGTGGTGCCCATTCAAACAGTGTGATTGATTTGTTCACAACCTACAACTCTGAATTGATTGATAAGGTGAGAGCTCGTTGTATTCTCTTAATCTCTCTTCTGTCAGCAGCTGAAATTGTTAAATGAAAATCTTGTCCCGTTGAGTACTGCTGAGTTTTCTTAAAATGAAGCTATATAATTAGGCAAAAACATTACAGCAAACTATCATCAAAAGCAAATGAATTCATATTAAGCACATTATTCAGGATAAACTGGATAACGTTACCATCACAAACATCAACAGAGATTGGATCCAACATGGAATCTCCACTTTTATCCCAACAGCTGCAATCGTCAAAAGGGTAACATTCGACATTGGCAGGATTCGTGCTGATACCCCTGTCTTGAATTGTATCGAATGCTTTCAGAGTGTCTAGGGAACTGGTCTTCCGGGTGGCATCGGTACTCACAGACAAGGCACAGTTCCTGCTCTCTGCAGCAAGAGTTTTCTCCCCATCAGGTTGAACGTCACACACCTGCAACTCTTCATCAGGGCATACTACTAGTGCAACAGTATCTTCTCTTATTTCCTTCTCCAGGTTCTGGTCAGCTTTGGAATGGCCAGTGGAAGCATTCACGTCAGCAGTGGCGAACTTTCCTTCCAATTCCTGATCTAGGATTTCGGCTGATGAAACTGGATGCTCCGTTACCAAACTGTCTGTAGGTCTCGGCAAAAATTGTCCAGAATGTTCCCCTGAGACTAAGGAATTCATTCGATGTGAACCAAATCTGGATAAGTCTGTTAATAATCGTCTGTTTCCAAACATGACCTTCGAACCATTGGCTCGTTTGGTGCCTCGACTGAACGGCCGCCCGTGAAAATTCCTTTGGTGTCTAATTAGATTTGTTGCAAAAGTGAAAACTTTTTGGCACAGACGACACTGATTTCTTACGCGATAATCCGAAACTAACGTCTGCGAAAAGTTAGACCTGAGTGGCATCCAATCAGAGCCGCGTTGTTCGTTCCCGCAAAACTGTTTCAATCGTCTCGCGCATGTGCTAAGTTTTCGGGAGGATATACGTTGATCAGACAGAGCAACATTTTGGGCATCTATCGCCTTCTGAAGTTCGCCGAGTTTACACAGAAGTGTGGACACCTTGAGGAGCTCTGGAGTTATCTGTTGCCAGCACTCCATTACCATTTCACCAAGGTTGCTGACAGATGAAGAACAATGACTGCCATTTACCATCAGGCCATTCCTCAACCCAATTCCTTTATGCTTCAAAATTCTTGCATCTGTTCCACAACCTTGCGCTGATTCTTCCACGAAGCAATCCGCAGTTTTTCCTGCAGCTTTCTTTTTTGAAGAGTTTATCGTTGGAGTCCCAGATGAGCTGATGCCATGATCCTTGCGGAGGTTTACGTTATCCGAAAACCTAGCTGGAATCACACAATCTCCTGCGAAATCTGAACTAAGCAAAAGATGAGGTTTCTGATTATCTTCCTGGAAAGGCGAATTGTCCATCTGAGATTCTCCATTCTGACCTTTTCCTTTCATCGCATCTTCAAATGAAACTCGACAAACCTCCACACCATCAGCTGTTACAAAAACCATGCCACTCACAACCAGCTCATCTGTGTATGACACAATCCTCTGACAGATCTCTATCACGACAACGTGCAACAATCGACTGATCTGGTCTCCAGAGGGCGTCATCTCCATCTGCAATTTCAAAATACCAAACACAAGCCCGTAATACTGGACTAATCACAAAAGACTTAAGTAGCGCATTTGTTTACACATCATATGTCCATCGACTGGGCAGGGAATCGCATGCTTAAAGATCAAGATCATAAACGAAAGCTTTAAACCAAACCTTCGTTCCTTTCCCAAATATTCCCGAACATTTTTACAGTGTCAATTCTTGCCCGTACTTATTACAGAAGACCGTAGCACCGGATGAAGTAGAGATCATAGCGAAGTAACTGTTTCGCAGTATTGAGCATAAAATAAGTACGCGGTTCCCCTCAAAAGCAAATGAACGAAAGGTGCAGCGCGATAACTATAAGCCAACTTTGTTTCTATGATCTTTATCGTTCCTACCTGCTAAGATTAACGCACGGTCACGTGACCTTTTCTTAGGGAAAGTAGAAACACGACAGAAAAACGTCTTTCTTATGACAACAGTTGCACCAACATCGTCCCTAAGTCGAACAGCGAAATGTTCGGCTTATTTTATATATTTAGCGCTCTTCATAATTAATGTAAAACCAAACATAAATGAAAACTGAAACAATTGCCGATCTCTGCTAGCAAAAACAGAGGTGACAACTGTAGCGTAGTTCCAGTCTCACGCAACATACGTAACGTACGTATACATTTCTTCACGTAACGAACCCAGTACTCGTATTCTTTGCAGTATGCGAGAATTTCTTAATTAATAATGCTGAGAATTTCCCCATACGAATAACCGACGAGCGAAAATTTCATTTTACGAAATTTCATTCACGAATTCATCAACACGTCACTGCTTGCAAATCTGAATACGTCTTTCACTCAAAACTGAAAACACTCCTCTTCCACAAAAGCCTATCCTGATTCCTCTTCTTCCCCTTATCTTTCTTACCACTTCGGCTCAAAGCACTATCTACTGTAGCCCTCTGACTATCTGCCTGCCTGACCTTCCTTGGATCTTGATCAGGAAATGAACCTGACCTTTCTTGCCTATCGATTTTGTTTTGACCGAGAGCCTGTGTATAAGCTGGTTCTCGCGACTAAGCTATCGTGGAGCGCTGTAGAAATCTCAAGTTTGCCATTGATCTTACGATTTAAAAGTGAAAAGCTCGCAAAGAAATGGGATCTAGAACTGTTAACTTCAAGTGGCACCTTTTCGGAATTATAGGCCTAGGCCTCCTGTTAGCATTGTCTCGATTTTGTCTTAATTAAATAGTGCTTGACTTTTATGGCGCCAGTGTCTTATACTTATATATATTTATACCAGAGGTCGCTTTCTCTACAAAAAACGTATAATTTCTTACAGTTCAAAAGGTATTACATTTAAGTCACCTGACGTAATTAACCTCGCCTTGTCTGCCATTTAATCACCTGCTCTACTTAACCTCGCTGTCTGCCATTTAATCACCTGACCTATTTAACCTTGCTGTCTGATATTTAATCATCTGACCTATTTAACCTCGCTTTGTCTGCCATTTAATCACCTGACCTATTTAACCTCGCTTTGTCTGCCATTTAATCACCTGACCTATTTAACCTCGCTTTGCTGCCACTTCATCACTCCTTATGCCAATATTGCACTCGATTAAATTCTATGAATGACGTGCTCTGATTTTGTCATGAAACTTAAACAGCAGGTCTTGTAAATTCAATTTATTTTCACAAGGAATATCATGCCATATAATAAAAAACAAGTTTTATTTAACAAGTCAACTGTCTGCCGTTTAAAAAAATTACATTTAATGATAAAGTCAGCTCTCCTTGGAGCAATGTGTAATAATATCAGAAACGAGGAAAAGATGCAGAACTGTTTAATGCATGGCGGCTTATATCTGTTTCTAGAGTATTCCCCTGCGGAATTGTGACATGCATGTAAAAGCATAATGTCGGAGATCTTCTCTAACTTTTATCTAATAAAAACAGAAACCGACAGAGTTTTCATTCAGATAGATTTTCATTCTTTCATGCAGCAAGGTAGGCGGATAGGTCGCAGAGAAAACCGAATCGCTTGAGGTAGCTTTCGGAATTGTAGCGTAAATAGCCATTTGTATAGCGCCGCTTGCAGAAAATCCTGACTCGACAACAAGTATAACAATAGCAACAACAACAAGAAGCCACCATATTGAGCAAGATTATATTTTCATCCGTTTATGGAATGAAGGCAGGAAAAAGCTGAGAAGGTAACGATGTCTTAACAACGATGTTGAGCGATGTTTGGACTTTTCTTGTCAAGCAGTCTTCCAATTGACATTCATTTCCTTAATGCAAATAGCTTCAGATTCTTTAGAGTATTAACAACAAACCTTTTTCCATCTGACTGACTGCCACATGTACAGCAAGTAAGAGATTCCTAAATGGTGACAAATTTTCTATTACAATTACATGTCACTGCCATCTTTAAATATGGCAATCAATCAATCAAGACAAAGGAGCATTCAAATGAATATTATTATTATTGTACTCACTAAGTGACTGTATACCACACAAGATTACTGTTAAGGTTGTATACCATATCGATCACTTTAACTGATTACACTACATGTCAACATGTAGTGTATTATTTTTTTTTCAACGAATTAATCGGGGGAGATCCTTCACCATAGCTGGCTGTTTGATTAAATACTTAGGCTGCCATCGGTCTCCTGACTGTTCCCATTTTTATTATTATTATTATTATTATAATTTTTGGCACAAGGTACTTGTGATCCTTTGGGACTTATAAAAACACTCCGGAGAAATAGACTCTCTGGGTTGCCTAAACCTCGTCAAGTTTTGGCTGAGAGAAGGTGCTTATTATTATTATTCTTATTATTACTACTACTAATATTACCAATATTATTATCATTATTATGTATATTTATTAAGTGCTACTATCTAATCACTAAGCATCAATCGATGGCACTAAGCAACTGTGTGTAAAGGACTTACTCCAGGTTCCTGCACAGAAACTATATAAGGGGGGCGCAAACACAAACATTCCGTGTTGCAAAGCCAGTGCTCAACCAATTGGCTACCATGGCACACAAAATAATAATAATCGCCTTTGTGAGTTACCTAAAAGGCGCTTTACAAATTAAGTGATACATACATACATACAATGTACATAATGCTGCAGCACGGCAATGGCGCGCCCTGAAGCCACGCCCACTTGATAATAGAAACATTGGACCACGATTCTATAAGATTGCCCATAATACATAGCAACAGTCATCCGCCTGTTGACTTACTGAAAACTAAAGCATATTTTCAATGACGTAATTGGCAAACCGTGACGTAAGTGGCAGCCGAAAAGTACAGTGAACGACGTTTTACCCACAAAATGGACGCTCATATTGCGCATAGATCTTGCCTCCTGATGTTGACTAATGTATTGCGTGCTAGGCATAGATCAGTTCTGAAAATGGTAAATAAAAACGACCCATCAAAATACCGACCCTGTTACTCGAGCAATCACGATAATCACTTGAGGACATCTGGTAATAATATGAGAACATTCGACAATAATAAAATAGTAACACAAAACAGTAATGACATGGGAACATTCTATAATGACATGGGGACATTCAATCAACAGAAAGAAGCAATCAATCAAGAGAAAGGAACATTCAAAAACGACATTTGAACACTCAATAATGATAATAACATGGGGACACTCCACAGTAATACTGAACATTTGATAACATAGGAATATTTTATAATAGCATGGTAGCATTTAACAGTAACAAAATCACATTCCTGTGAGGTTGTAAATGCTGGCAAATTTGAGCAGAGCACATTTTAAAACAATATTTCAGAAGCAAACAGCATCATCCAACAAACTTCTTCAAAGTCGATACTGTAGGTGGGTGAAATTCTCTGCAAAAAAGTGCTGACAAAGTTTTCAATAATTCTGTCAAAATATCTATTTCAGATATCTGATTCGTACAACTGTTGCTGGCATAACATCACTAGGCAACAACACATCTTAAGTCGAGATATGTGATGTGTTGTAGGTAATATCTTCACGAATCTATTCAGTCACACTGATTACTGTTAAAAATTAGTAAATTCTATAGCGCCTGTCTAATGCACAAGGCATCAACCGATGGTGCACCAAACCCAAATCAGGTGAGCATACAATCAAGTAGCGAATCTGTTCGATGCAAGATGTGGAAATAGTCAACTGTACATAACTGGAAGATAAGAATGACAACAACATTGAGCACATTAAAATACAGCTAAAGGTGATGATAAGACGATGATCACGATGTCAAATGATGATGTGTTCAACAGTGAAGCACATCAGATACTGAATGCAAGAGCATTTTCTTCAAAGGCAAGTGTGTAACAAGACTTGAGCGAAAGAAGAATCTCAAAGTTATTGCTTGGAACGACTGCAGTGAGTGGCTACATGGTTCTGTTAGCATGCGCTGGTAATCTTACAGGATAGGCATGTTTGGGTAGGCTTTCACCATTTTCAGCATGTTACATATATCTCATCAATTTCAACTGATTCTGTTCAAAGGTCTGTTATTTCAGAACGCGATTTTGCTTAGCGGCGACTGACGATGCCTTGTGCGTTAGGATAACGGCGCTATAGAAGTTTCCAGATTCGATTAGATTAGTATATATTAGTGTCTCAATATATACACATACATACGTACATACATGTATACAGACTGCCCTGTGGGTAGCCATGTACCCAGCGCTTTTGAGGGGTTTCTAAACTGCACTATAAACGTTCAGATTCACACATACATGCATTCATGCATACATACATACATACATGCATACATGCATGCAAGCACACACACACACATGCATACATGCATACATACATACATACATACATACATACATGCACGCAAGCATACATACATACATACATACATACATACATGCATACATATATGCATGCATACACACATACATGCATACATTCATTCATGCATACATACATACATACATACATACATACATACGTACATATATGCATGCAAGCATACATACATACATACATATGCTACACCTTTCTTAACGTTATGTACAATGTGCTTCTGATGGCCTTTGATAAAATGCTGTTTAAATGCTGTGTTACATTTCGCTGCCCGTGGAACTTCTGAGCAGATTAACAGATCCAGTCTCAGCTGATGAGTTCCGTCAGTCTTCTTATTCCTTAGACGAAGTGCAGTGGGTCATGAAATCTTTTTGCACGCATCAGTTGTCTTCTTAACCCAATCACATTTCGTTCCGCCTGGGCAGGTGGTTTCCAGTCTGTCGGAAAGACCGATTACAATTATCAAGCATCAAAGCAGAGGTAAAGGCAACATGCTTGTTTACACGCCTCTATATGAACTCTTCAGAAGCATAAAGGTAAAGGTAATACACTTATTTACACACTTCTGTAGGAACTCCTCAGAACATAAAGGTGAAGGTAACACAGGAACTCATCAGAAGCATAAAGGTAAAAGTAATACACTTGTTTAAACAACTCTACAGGAACTTCTCAGAGGCAAAAAAGTAACACTTGTTTAACATAACAACATAACAAGGCAAAGCTGTTCAGAAGACTTGCAATCCCTGTTAGATCCTCTGCAAATTAACCAGAAATGTTTAACAATCAATCATTTCAAGCTTCTTTTAGTACTATCATCAAACCAATTCCACAAGTACACAACACTTGCAGAGCAGAATCCCTGCCCCAAAGTCCCTTTCGATTTCTTAAATAACATATCTGTGGCCTTGAGTCGCCTTGTTCAGCGCTAATTCAAAGAACCTCTGTACACTCTGCTTCCTCCTTTCCAGTTATGATCTTACAAGCTTCAGTTAGGTCTCCTCCTCTTCCTCCTCTTCCTTATCCTCCTTCCTCCTCCTCCGTAAATACAACAATACCTTTATAAGAACTTCTCAGACGCGTTATCCCAAGGTCGAAGGATCTTATGGTCGAGGTCCAAACATGACTACGGCAATCCAACGATTGGACCCCCTTTACCGTATGATCTCCATAAATACTGTACCAATAAACAGGCTACAGAAACAATAATCAAATGGTTGCCAGATATTCACATTTCCAAGAACAGCACTGTTTATTCAATTGATGGAATTCTCAAGTCTCCCTGTGTACAACTAGCATGACATGTATATATCTAATATACTGTAATATGATACACAATTTACATCAACACGTTATTACAAGGTATCCATTCAAAAGTGCTTAGATAAATGTCAAGTGCCAGTATCTTAGCTAAACTAAGCTACACTGGACTGAACAGCAGAAATTAAACTCCATTCACATTAACATCTGGTCTACAAAGAAAACCCAAGCAAAGGCAAGCTCGTCATATCGTAAAGCTCTCGTAAATGGACCTTTGTGGAGCGGACGGATTTGGAGCGCCGTCAGTTGATCCCTTCGGAAACGCAACTGCAGAAGCTTACAACAGAAAAAGTAAAGTTTAAATATAAACAAACCAACACATGCGGACGCTTCCCCAAACATTTGGCTCCTGCCAAAAGGACTAAATAGGATGCCATTCGTGGTTGGAACTTGCCCCCACTGGTTCTGACTATAGCCCATTAAAGGACTTCCCCCATGCACTTCACTGCTGCCCATAGGTATTTTTCTCTCACTGGTTCAGAAGATACACTTGCCCCATGCATTTCACTCCTTCCCACAGACCCCTTACCCACTGCTGCCAACTGCAAATCACACCCTGGTATAAACTGTATTTTAAATCATGATTTGCAGACAGAAATTATTTTCCACGATTCGCCACCCAGATATTAATTCCACGGAACGAATAAATTTGAACGTATAGGGAAAGAAAGAGGCAGTTCAACTGCAAAAATTTACAGCTAAAATACAAAACAGCAAACTTTTAAAAGGAAATTCAATTCGTAACGAAGAAAACAGTTTAGCAAACCGAATCAAATGCCTTTTCACAGTCCAAAACAAATTTTAACAGTTTAGCAAACCGAATCAAATGCCTTTTCACAGTCCAAAACAAATTTTATCAAACAAAGCAAAAACTGCAGTCACATTTGCAGTAGCAAGACACTTAATTTCACATAAAAATTCTTTCACCAAAAAAACAGGAATCACTGTACATAGAGGAATCGTTTCTTCATAATTATTAATTTAAAGATTTGTTAACCAACTTACATTGAACGAACACTCAGTGGGAAGATCACACGGCAAGGGAGAGCACCGGCCATGCGCCATCATATGCCGAGGCCAAGAAAATTGAAGTCTCTGACACATCATACCCAAGGCTACCTCTCAGAGACGGCAATTCTTCCCTTCTGCTTGAATCTCATATTCCACATCTGTTTCTCACATTCAGATTGACTGACTGCACATGTAATAAGCGGCTTAAATAAATAAAT
This sequence comes from Norana najaformis, assembly GCA_964023275.1. Taxonomy (NCBI): domain Eukaryota; kingdom Metazoa; phylum Annelida; class Clitellata; order Crassiclitellata; family Hormogastridae; genus Norana; species Norana najaformis. Next base: position 21,965,758 of record OZ029927.1, read on the forward strand.
CAGCAGATACAGTTATCACGATAATTTGCTGAATAAATAAGCAGCATGGGCAAAACATGAGATCAGCGGACCATCACACTTCAGAAACATCAACCTCTCAGCAGGCAATTTTCAGTCAGAAAATACTGCTCTTCTACTTCTGTCGACTAGTAATAGAAAATCGGTCACTAAATACTGACTATAAGCAATCACAGGTAACTGAATGCAGGTTAATAACTAACATAGCATAAAATAATATAACACAATATAACATAATATAAACATAACATAATATAAAAGAACATAATATAATATAACACAATATAACATAATATAGGTTTTGATTGGTTCAAAAGACATGCAATCTGTGTCAGAACCATTGAAAATTAACCAGGAATGTTTGATAACCAATCCTTCCTAGCTTCTTCTTAAAAGCCGTCATAGTGTCCACAGAGACAGTGCTATCATCCATACTAATCCCAAGTCCACAAATTTTGCACAGAAGAATCCCTGCCCTAATGTTCCTTTCGGTCTCTTAAATAATTTATACCTGTGGCATTAAGTCACCCTGTAAGGTTCTAATTCAAAGAACCTCAATCACTTCACTGCCTTCTTTCCAATGATGATCTTAAAAGCTTCAGTTAGGTCGTCTGGCGCCCTCCTCCTCCTCTCCAACGTTGGTAGCCCACACCTTTTAAATTCTGCCCTAATGACCCTCTCGGTTTCTTAATAATTTATATCTGTGGTCTGAACAGAATGAATACAAACAAACGTCAACTAACAGGTAACAAGAGATAAACATTCGTAATGTAACACTCTAAAACATTTCAGAATTACTCAAAACAGTAACTTAATTCACAGAAACAGCTGTTGAATTACACGTAACTGAACATGTAAGAAATAACCAGTCGCCAAATAAATGAATAATTAATTCTAATTAACTCATTGTACACGAATTCATAATTATAGGAACCCAATAATGAACGTTCAGTGATTAAAACAGATTTCAGTTAATTATTAAGATTAAGAGTTTAATATCACATAATGCCTGGCTGACTGTTATTAAGTCAGCAATGAAACAGCATGAATCAAATTTCAAGAAACTATATACAATGCACAAGAATCGCTATACAGTCATACGAATGAAACTTAACCCTTTTAACCTCCGTCCAAATAATTTACAACGCCTTAAGAATTTACGTGATTAAGAAAATATCACAATATTACTATTACTACTGCAGTAAAATTCCTAACAAGGACATGAATCCTTGCAACTAGCAAGTAAGTAAGTAGACAGCAAGATTTACTTGAAAGCACCAAAGCGTAAAAGTTTACATGAGTAGCATATTTACATTCGCCTGAATACATTAACGTAGCAACAGTTATGCAGTTTTATGTCTAGTCTGTAAAAAGCAAGAAATAACACAACGAAAACTGTGGAACAAAAACAGGTCTGAACATAACAGCGTAAAACAGCCCCTTTAACTATGGAAGCAAACTGGTTCAGTTTAACATAATGCTATCAATCATTTACAAAGCTATCAATGTAGGATACAGTACTGCATCTAATTTACAAAGGTAAATTAGTTCCAAGCAAAATACACTTAAACCAGCTTCTCCCTCACAAACTAGTTCATCAAACTGTCCCTTTTAATAGAAGAATACCCTGTTGCTCGCCACTAGCTATGGACCATGGAAGTAGTTGGCAAAACTGCCCTGATTATGAAAACTTTACCCCAGCAAGCAGCCTTTTCTAAACCTTTTTGTGTTCTCATATTATTCGCCATATAGTGGCCGGCGTTCAGATCACACACATGGAGTCAGAACACATGCGTGTATAAGGCAATTATCATATACACTTTTTCTACTGCATATCAGAGATTTTACCACCACAGCCTGACTTCTAGTTTCACTACTGGATACTGACTGAACTGCTCCAACTGATTAGGATTAGTACACTGCCTATCGATTTTCTTTTGACTGAGCGCCTGTAAATAAGCTGGGCCCCGTGACGTGGCTTTCGTTGGGCGCTATAGAAATCTCAGGATTAAGAATACGATTGTTGACCGTGAGCTTACTTGAACTTGAAGCGACTATCAACTCGTGCCATTTACACTGATTACACTAGATTACATGAGATCAGATTAGATCAGGAATTTTTCGAGATCCGCTCCTTAACAGTACACTGGAAAATCTCCATACAATATTACACTTCAGAGCCATCGCAAGTACCCATCACAACGAATTTGAGCTAAAACGAGGCATGTGCTAAAGATGTATCAAATTTGGGATCCACAACACATTATACAATATAGTTCAGATGTAATTATGAGACGATCATGTTGTTATGCATGATCTCAGCTGATGATCGTTTCCTATTTTCGATCGAAAAATGAAAATCCCGATGATTTTTCATTGTCGTCGATCTTCTGTATGGTCACTCTCTTCCGGTGTTTCTCTGTTAAGCAGAAAACTAAAATGTAATGATGTAATGCATTTACGCACAAGTCGATAAGTATGCAAAATATCCCATATCCCACAAGTGAGACGTAGGGGAGATGCTCATTTCCTTTTCTTTAGGCCCTGCAGCCACCAACAGACAAATCCCAAGGTCGTGGACATGGGGCATCGCAGGACTTGCCGCTTACTTCCCAGCATATGTCAGTACCAAATTATACTGCTTGGGGATGGAGGCACAGTGTGTGAAAACAACTTGCCCAGGGTCGTTACACGGAGTCGAACCTGCAACCGCATGATCATTGACCAAACGAGTTACCAATAGAACACCGTCCCGCACACTCATGATTCAACAGTGCTAAGCAATGTGCATTCAGGACAAATTTACAGTTCTTATAGTTCAGCAGCACAGAAGAGTCTAGAACTACAACTCTCTGCATTACTCATTCATTCATTCACTCGTTCAGAGCATTTACCTGCCTCTCTGCATGACTTTTGGATCTTGACCTGGAACCGAACCCTTCTGCCTATCGATTTTGTTTTGACTGAGCGCCTGTGAATAAGCTGGTCCCCGTGACATGGCTTTCGTTGGGCACTGTAGAACTGTCGGAATTACGATTACCATTACCTCTGCAATATAACCATCCACAGGAGCCCCCACCGCAGAAAAGAGAACAAGGTTGCATTTTTGCAGTACTATAGGATTCTTTAGCTTCGACAAGACCTACAGAAACCCAGATCTGGACTTAGAAAGCTTCAAACGTTTCCTGACCACTCGATTTTTTTGAGTGAACTTTCTGCTTCCTCTGTGGGAAGAAAACTGGTCGTTTGAAGCTGTCGAGTGCAAAACCGTTTTCGCGGTCAAGCGCAACTCGCTTTCGTTCGTCGTCGAAGGCCTGCAACCAACGATCTCTCTCCTTTGCAGTGCGACTCGTGAGCAGATACCACTTGTCTTTCTGGTGGTCATACAGTTTCCAGGCATTCTTGACGTACACGCCAAACATGACGTCTAAATGAACAAGAAAGAAAAACTGAGAAACTGTTACAAGAAAATTCACACTCGTTAAGGGGAAAAAGGATCCCTTTTATAACATAATTGTTCTACATGCCTCTGTAGAAACTCCTCTAAAGCATAAAGGTAACAGTAATATGCTTGTTTACACGCCTCTGTAAAAGCTCCTCAAAAGCATAAAAATAAAGGTAAAATGCTTGCTTCTATGCCTCTGTAGAACCTCCTTAAAAGCATAAGGTCAAGGCAATATGCTTGTGTACATGCTTCTGTAGAACCTCATCAACAGCATAGAGGTAATAGTAATATGCTTGTTCACATGCTTCTGTAGAAGCTCATCAAAAGCACAAAGGTAAAGGTAACATGCTTGTTTACATGCCTCTAAAGAAACTCCTCAAAAGCATAAATGTATAGGTAATAGGCTTCTTCTTCATATGCCTCAACGAGGTAGAATCTAATCTAATCTAGAGACTTCTGTAGTGCCGTTATCGTAATGTATAAAGCACCAATCCATGTGAAACCACAGTAACAAATGAAACCATAGTAACAAATGAACTCATTGTAACAAATGAAACCATAGTAACAAATGAAACCATTGTAACAAATGAAACCATTGTAACAAATGATATCATTGTAACAAATGAAACCATAGTAACAAATGAAACCATAGTAACAGATGAAACCATAGTAACAGATGAAACCATAGTAACAGATGAAACCATAGTAACAAAAGAAACCATAGTAACAAATCGTTAACTGTCGGAAGGACTTTTCCACCCAACCTCTGCCATCTGGAACGAGATGAACAACGCAGTGGTCAACGTCTATTCTGCCTCTGTAGATCAACAGATGGCGCCACAGCAGATCCTTTTTGCAGTAGATGATCTGGTGATCGAAAAGGAAGAAGACACGTTCCTGCTGCCAGCCTCTGGCGTTGATCTTCATCAGCTCCCCAGAGTAGATTAACTCCGAGCTGCACTCGACCAGTGGCGCCCCCTATTTTCAAATAAATACTGAAGTAAATTATCACAAATTTATTATCCATCTTACCAAGAAAAAACACCGTTCAGAAGAAGTTCTCATTTGATTGAAAAACATTTCTATTCATAATATATACAGAAGTGGACCAAAAATGACCTTTCACAAGGTTTAATTTCAAGACTTAGAAGTAATTTAATCGTCTTATTCTTATTATTATCATCACCATCATCATCGTCGTCATCATCATCATCATTATTGCACTTAAAGCCAATTGCACTTACAGCCAACTGCTGTAACTTGATTTTGTTCTAAAGTAACTTTTCTGACTTGTTCACTGACTCAACTGGGCTGAAAGACTTGTGTTGTGGTGTCTAGTCTTCAACCGTCCTCCAGCTGAGGACTGGCTGCACCACAGACAATTTTGTGCCATTTGCATTCTGTCCCTCGTCTCCGACTGACTGACTCCTGACTATTCTCACAATGGACTGGCTCACTCACTAACCGAGTGACTGATCGACTGACTGGCTGACTTGCTAACTGACTGACTGGCTGATTGACTGCATGACTGGCTCACTGAAAATGGCTCACTGATTGACTTTGCTGACTGGCTGTCTGGCAGGCTAACCGACAGGCTGAATGACTGACTGACTGTTTGATTAACTGCATGACTGGCTCACTGAAACTCACTGTCTGGCTGACTCATTGACTGATTGACTGCATGACTGGCTCACTGAAACTCACTAAAACTGACTGACTGACTGACTGACCTGCCAGGCAGCTACGCTTGCTTGCCAATGAGCGAGCTTTTCGAGGCTCTCCATCTTTCGTTTGCGTTCATTAATGAGCGCAGCGATCGCCTTCATTGTGTCGAGCGCCATCTGGAGACTGGTGTAGTCTGGGTGGCTGGGCAATGTGTACTTGATGAGCTCCTTCAGCTGCAGAGGGTACTTGCAGATCTTCTGGATTGGAGTGAGCAGGAATCCTTCGAGTGGAATCTCAATCATCTTCTGCTGGAGCCGACACATCTACAGACCACAACATGCGGTGAATCAATCCGGTACATCAATCCAGTGAACTGATTGAGTAAATCAAGCAATCCAGTAATCTAATCTAATCTATAGAATTCTACACCACTGTTTTCATAATGCCCAAGGCATAAGCTGATGGTCGCTTCTAGTAAAAATTGCAATCAAAATCATAATCTGCTGGAGAAGCAAGGTCAAAATCCGATAGGTCACAGAATCCAGAAGCCAGGCTAAGGTGGCTAAGCAAGTTGAAAGAGCTGCATCTTTAAAATCAGTAAATTGATCAAGTAAATCAGTAAATCGATCAAGTAAATCAGTAAATCGATCAAGTAAATCAGTAAATCGATCAAGTAAATCAGTAAATCGATCAAGTGATTCAATCAAGTAAAATGATTCCGTAAAGCGACCTAGCAATCAAATAATCTTGAACAGTTTAAATTTAATAGCAGGTAACTTGAAAGTTGTCCTCTTTTTCAAAGATAATACTTGTCCTCATGAAGAGGTGATAAAACTTCTTTCTGTGTTGTGTTTTCAGTCCTTGTTGTGTGTTTTCAGTCCTTGTTGTGTGTTTTCAGTCCTTGTTGTGTGTTTTCAGTCCTTGTTGTGTTTTCAGTCCTTGTAGTGTGTTTTCAGTCCTTGTTGTGTTTTCAGTCTTTGTAGTGTGTTTTCAGTCCTTGCTGTGTGTTTTCAGTCCTTGTTGTGTGTTTTCAGTCCTTGTTGTGTTTTCAGTCCTTGTAGTGTGTTTTCAGTCCTTGTTGTGTTTTCAGTCCTTGTTGTGTGTTTTCAGTCCTTGTTGTGTTTTCAGTTGTGTGTTTTCAGTCCTTGTTGTGTGTTTTCAGTCCTTGTGTGTGTTTTCAGTCCTTGTTGTGTGTTTTCAGTCCTTGTTGTGTTTTCAGTCCTTGTTGTGTTTTCAGTCCTTGTTGTGTGTTTTCAGTCCTTGTTGTGTGTTTTCAGTCCTTGTTGTGTGTTTTCAGTCCTTGTTGTGTGTTTTCAGTCCTTGCTGTGTGTTTTCAGTCCTTGTTGTGTGTTTTCAGTCCTTGTTGCATGTTGTCTTTGTGTAGTCATTGTTGTTGTTGCTAGGGTTTCTGTTTTTTCACCCTAGCGAGAACTAGAACCACTGACCTTACAACTGCCAGTCCAGCACACTAACCACTAGGCTATTGCGCACACCCTCACAGTTACCTCAAAAAATCGGCCATATTGGTCATCCTGTTGCAAACTGCAGAGCTCTTCAATCGCCAGTGGATGGTTGTTACAGTACTCGGAATAGATTTCGAAGCCCTTCCTCTGCTCGTAAACAATTTGTTCAATATTTTGTGTAAATATAATAATTGTAGTTTTTTGTAGGTAAATAAAAGCATTGCAGTGAAGTAAACGAATCTTCAGCAAAATATCGAGTCTGTCCACGGTTAACATTTGCACAGCCTATTGTTTGTTATCAGTTAATGGGGCCTGTAAGTTGTTGCTTAGGCTTTCCGTAATTGCAATCGTAAGCTCGAGATTTTTACAGCAAACATTGAAAGCGAAGTAGTGGGAACCAGCCTATTCACAGGCATGCAGTCGAAACAAAATCGATAAGCTAGAAGGGTTCGGTTCCAGGTCAAGATCCAAGGCTACACTCAGACGGCTATGGTGGGTGGTGTTTGGAATTGAACCAGAAAGTGGAAGAGTAATATGTGAATTTCCCTAAATGCATAACTGATACCAGTTTCTACAGGCTATTCAGACTAGCTAACTCTAAGAACCACTTATGGACAGATTTCTTACTCTTTTGTTTGTCACTCGCATGCAAAATGCTACCACCCAGCCACCCAGTCCAGAAGCTTTGCGTACGTCGGTCCCACCAGCTGGAACCGTCTCTCCCGAGATCTGCGACTCCAGCTCCTCTCTCTTCCCCTCTCGGGGTTTCGCAAGCGCCTGAAGACTGTACTATTTAACAGTGATTTTACTTGTTCGGGTCGGGAGCGCCCCTGTTGAGTTTATCCTTTAAGAGGCGCTTTATAAATCTCAAATTACAGTTACAATTGATGGACTGACTGTTTGACATAATGTTGGACTGCCTGACTGAGACTTCCTGATTGATGCACTGACTGGCTGAATGACTGAATTTTTGACTGAATGACTGGTTGAATGACTGAATTTTTGACTGAATGACTGGTTGAATGACTGCAGTTTTGACTGAATGTCTGTCCATCTGGATGAATGACTGACTGACTGACAAAATGGTGAAGCTGATCTAAATGGCACTGACATTATTGATGAAGCAGTGACCAATTTCGCTGAGCTCTGGCAGATCGGGACGGATGTGCTTTTCCAGTTCACAGAGGAAGCCTCTGGCGAACTGGTAGATCTCATGGATGTTGCCAAAGATTGTGGCAATCCTTTCAGCCGGAAACATATCGGGATGTTTTCCTACTCTGTCCAGGTAACCCTATGAAAGGTTTAATAACAAATAAATAACTATATAAATAATTAATAACCAATTCACTACATATATCTTATTCAAACAGCACACTTAAATCATACAACTAAAACTTATCAGTGTCATGATACCATATATATATATATATATATATATATATATATATATATATATATATATATATATATATATATATATATATATATATATATATATATATATATATATATATATATATATATATATATACATATATATATATATATCATTATATACATATATACATATATATATTACAAATATTATTTGAAATAACTCAAAATTATTTAAAATATCATCCCAAAATATTCAAATTAAGCCAACTATTATATCAATTTAACTAAATTATTCCAAGTAATATTCCAAATTACTTCACTATAGTCCAACAACAAAACCTGAGTTTTTAACAATGAAAAGCGCCTTCCTAAATAACGTCACAACGTATTTTCTCATTAACCCCAGCTCAGACCTAGATGCAAGGTCACAAAATAAGGCCAATGCCAGTGTTTTCTACGCCATAAAAGGCAACCAAACGTGGCCGTCGTAAAAGGCACTGGACCGTAAATTTGCTCCAGTAACCATGGTAACCAATGAGATTGGGTTCGTTCTCGCATGGCTGATCAAGGCGCATCTGAAATGTAGAGTTCATTAAAAATTGTAAACATGGTCCAACACCGATGGATTCAGGCTTCAACTTATGGGGGAACTTTCCCTATGGTCTAGACTATCTTGTGGTAGCGATACAGTTGTCCCATAAATTTCACTCCTGTCCAAGAATCTTTTCCCTGCTGGTTTAAACTATTTCATATTGAAGATATATTTTCCCACAAATCACACACTCATACAAATTTTAAAATGTTGACACAGTGACAAATTTATTACGAGAGCAACAAGGTGAGTAAAGCGCCTCTGATTAGTTTATCTTGAACCGGCGCTATATAAATTTCTAATTATATAAACAATTACAAATTTACCATATTACGTTTGTCAGTGACAAATCTATGATTTTATGACATGGTGACAAAGCTATGTTTTTACATTAGCCATGGTGACACTTTTACAATTTCAATAATAAATTTCAATTATGTTTATTGGAGCACCAAATTTATGATTTTATTTCAAGCCAGGCAGCATTTTAAAATCCACTTAGATCTGGAAAACAAGAAAACATCAGAATGAACCTCGACAACATCTCGTAGATGCTTGACGTAGTCATTCTCAGCCTTAATTATTTCGCGAATGACGTTTAATCTGGATCGATCCATAGACAGCGTCCTGGTCAGTAGGAAAGAAGACCGCCTGGAGATAGGCTTAACGGATTTTGTTGTGTCTTCGATGAAGAAGCCGTTTGTCATTTCCATCTGCTGCGTTCGAATCTATGACAAAAGACAGAAAAACAATGAAAAATCCGAACAGCAGTTTACTGTTCCTCTGAATCTCATACAACATTTGCCAGAAGCCACACAAAAACGAAAATGGAAGAAAAGAAGAGCAACAGCCCCTTAACTTAGTCTGAGACGCAGCAATGAGTATGAAGTACTAGCGACTTCATTTTATTAGCCTCGGCATATGAGGGCTGGTGGTTAGTCCTCTCCCTCGGCGTCTGACCTTCCCACTGACAATGAACTAATTTCGCTGATCGGGTACAGATGGTGACGACATTAAAATAAATTTGTGCCCTGGCTGCAATGTGAAGTCGACCTCTCGCTTCAAATTGGCTATATTTCCGACATTTGAATCTCGGGCTAGCACGGTCCGTAAAGGGAGACTTGAAATGGCGTGGCGCCCATTCAAATGGACTGCTGGGGTGAAGGATCTCACCCGACAAATTCATTAAAAATCAGCAGGGTCGAGGCCATACGGTCGCTATAGAAAAACGTGTACATTTCCATTTCATGAAAGCTAACACCACGCGAAATTAGACCAAAATCAGTCAAATGAACCGGTCTGTTATCGAAGACAATACCACGAGAACTTCGTCAAGAAATTAGCCAAAAGCATCTAGTGACAGTCACCTGTCACAAAGAAAATCCCAAGAGAAATTATAAATATTGAACCAGTCAAACAAGACAAATTACAAACGAGAATTTGTCAAAAATTAGTCAATTTCACAAGTCAAATGAGAGTGGCGGCTTTTCATTAAATGTTGACGCCATGCTGATGCAAACATAGACGTAAAGATGTAGATTTTTATGTAGAGCCTTTCTAGGAACGTCTTAAAAGCGCTGCACTAAATAGGTCTCAAGTAAGTAAGCAAGTCTCACGGTCTGAACACACAATTGTCGGCACATTTATGCTTCTATACACACTGAATATCGTCTGTTTCATCGGACTGGCCCTTGGAACTGACCAGACTGTTAAAATGTTTTGGTGCGCCATCGACTGATTATACTAGTGCACTGTCATAATGGCGCCACATAAGTTCTACGATTATATTATATTAGATTAGATATCAGCATCTGTACAGTATTGATGTGTGTTATTAGTGTAACACGAGCACAACTGCACATAACGTGTGACAGCGCGTGTGTTCCTGCGTGGTTCATATTTCCTGATGGAGTGATCGGAGGTCAGAGGGTTACTTTTCGCAGTCGAGATATTGGACCATTTTTATTTACCCTGACAAATGACGCTGGGAACCATCCAGAGGTTCGTCCGCCGACGTCTCTTCCCCACCACCAGTCCCGGTCACGTGGGTCGAGCACATCGATGACGTCACCCGCCTGAAAGCTCAGCTCGTCCGGGTCAAGGGTCACGTGATCCCACAATGCATCAGCCAGCACGCTGCCGCCATCTCTCGACTGAAGCAGACGACCATTGGGGTTTCAATTAGGAATGATCGACGCAATAATTGTTCATGTGCTAAACAACTTACAGCACTTACGGCCGTGTATGGATCACCAGTCAGTCAGTCAGTCAGTCACAGTCAGTCAGTCAGTCAGTCAGTCAGTCAGTCAGTCAGTCAGTCAGTCAGTCAGTCAGTCAGTCAGTCAGTCAGTCAGTCAGTCAGTCAGTCAGTCTGTCTGTCAGTCAGTCTGTCTGTCTGTATGTGACTGTTCTTCTGTGACTGTCTGTCTGTGATTGCCTGTCTGTTGCTGATAAGTTTGCCTGTCTTTCTCTCTTGTCTGTTCGTCTGCCTGTCGTTGTCTGCCTCTCTGTACTGTCTGTCTGTCTGTCTCACTCAGTCAGTCGGTTGAAACGAGCGACAGCTATACATCAGACGAATAGAAATGGAGATGGATCAGTAAGTAAGTAAGTAAGTAGGTAAATAAGTAAGTAAAAGCGAAAAAAGAATCTGCAGGAGAATATGAGAAGAGCAATTAGTGGTGACAGTAACACAATGACGGATGACCACAAAAAGCTCTTCTTCCGTCGGCGCTTTTTCCAGCCCAACAATCGATTCATTCCAACCGACCGCCTGACTCTTCCCTACGGTTTATTTACGAAGCAAATCAACAATTAGCCCAACTAGTCAACAGAAAGAATGGCAACGTAATCAAAACAGACAGACCGATGTATGGGCAGAAAGAAAGGAACAGACAGACAGACAGACAGACAGACAGACAGACAGACAGACACACACACACACAGACACACAGACAGACAGACACACAGACAAAATGGTCAAGAAGATATAAATAAGGCAACAACTGCACTAAAATGATAACAACAATGATGACGACGACGACGATAATGATTAAAATAGATGTTCACGGTGATATATTGATGATGATGATGATGAAAATGGTGGTGATGATGATGATGATGGATACCAACGACGACGACGATAATGACTACAATAACGATGTTCATAGGGATATATTGATGATGATAATAAATGATGATGATGACGACGACGATGATGGTAATAAAGATATCCTAAGGACACAGCTGATATAAAAGATCGAGTATCGTGGAGGAGGAGGAGGAGGAGGAGGAGGTGAACAAAAAACCTCGGTGCTAAGCGACATCTGACGATCGGCGACGGAAGTCCACGATCGATCGCTCGCCTCTGAAACGAGGCTGAGAGACAGATTCTCGCAGACGTCGTCTTCGTCCGACGAGAACTCTGCCGCCATCTGGTGACTGGGGAAGTTCGCTCTGGCTGAGAAAGACAATACAAGCCTTTCACTCAAGACTGAAACCCAAACTGTTTAAGCTATCATCTCCTGCGTCTGCTCTTGTACCAATCCCATGACAACCATCACCAACAATTTTCACCCATGACAACCATCATCAACGATTTCCACCCATGACAACCATCACCAACGATTTCCACCTTAGCGCTATATTGTCTCCATACCATCCACCGTAGCCATCCGACTGTCTGACTGCCTGACTCAGGACTGGATCTTGACCTGGAACTGAACCCATTTGCCTATCGATTTTGTTTTGACTGAGCGCCTGTGAATAAGCTGGTTCCCGCGACTAAGCTTTCTTTGGGCGCTGCAGAAATCTCGAGATTACGTTTACGATTGTCTCCACGACATGTGGCTGCCCAGATTGTGACCTGACACGGAAACCGACCCAATTAACTGGCTCTTGATTGGATATACCGCCGGCGAATGAGCTTCTCTTCCTGACGCGGCTTTTTTGCGGCGCTGAGAAATTTCGGAGATTTGTTTACATTATATTTACATTTACAAGAACATCGTCTCGATGGAAATAAAAACTATACTGAATCGATAATTGCAAATATTGGTTTTAAAAATGGCAATGAAGTTTAAAAGCATGATGCAAGGTGCACGCTATGACAGTGAAACAACTGTGTCACATGAAAAGCAAATAAAGCAAGAGAAAGAGATAAAACAAGATCAAAATACGAAAACAACATCAAAATACGAAAACAACATCAAAATACGAAAACAATATCAAATACAAAACAATATCAGAAAGCGAAAACGACCAAAAACAAAAACAAAACCTAAATAAAAAAAGATTTAAAAACAAAACAAGAGCTAATTTTAAAAAGTAAGAACAATAACCAAGCAAGACCACGATGCAAAATAAGCCAAAAACAAACCCAAACACCAAACAAGATCGAAACAAGCCCAAAAACAGCAAACGATAACAACAAATCAAGCCAAAATCAGAAGTAAGTCCAAAAACAAAAGCAAAGAACGAAACAAGCTCAATAAAGATTAGAAAACAAAAAAAGCAAAACAAGACAGAAACAAACAAACTTAAGATGCCAAATCTGAGCCGTTAAACTACAGCACAAGTAGTTGGCTGCTGACCACAGAACGAATGTCTGGCAATCCTCCTCTGTTTCGTGGCTTCGTCCCAAGGGCTGCGCTGCAGAATGTCTGGCAGGCTGAGGAATTTCTTGGCACAGATCGAACTGTTCTTCGGAGGACCAAGATCACTGCGTCTCTTAATCAGTTGAGGTTGAGACATCTGCGACACCAGCCCCATCCAATTGATCAATCAATCATTCAATCAATCAATCAATCAAATCAATCGATCGATCAATCAATCAAATCAATCAGTCAATCAATCAATCAGTCCGTAGAGGAGTTGGTGGATCGATCATTCAATCAATTATTCTGTCATTTGATCGATTGATCGGTTATCAAAACGGCATCATCGTCCTTTCGGGTCTGCCTTTCGTATCCCAAAGCAGCGATATTCTGTCAATTGTTATTAGGATGCAATCGTACTCGTAATTTTAAACTCGAAATTTCTAAAGCGCTACTTAAAAGCTAAGTGCAGGGCACCTGCTCATTCACAAGCGATGCGTCAAGTCAGTTGGGTTGTCCAAAGATGCCCTATCAAGAACCAAGTCCGGTTGCCAGAAGACCAGACACAGAATGGGGAGAGGAACTGTTAGGGTGGGTTGTATTTAAGCTGAGAGAAATGAGAAGACAACGGCTTGTAAATGTGATGTTATTACTGGGTTCAATAACTCAACAAACGAATGAATGAATGAACGAACGAACGAATCAAATGACAGACCATTCAATCAACAGAGCAGTTATTGAGGCAGCCAATCCAGAAATGATATCAAAGAACCACAACTCAATCGACACCTTTATTTTTTCACACCAGCTTCACAAAATCATCGGCGTCATTACCTCATCAACATCTTCCAATGCTTAAAGCCAATCTTCTCCTCTTTCTCCTCCTAATTACCATCACCATCGATCAAGTCTCTGCTAAGAAATACTGCCATACTCTCGGCCTCGTTCTCGAACCATTGATCCATCAACAGTAAAAGAGAGAGACAGGGTGTAATTAGAATGGTGTAATTAGGAGGATAACCGTATTACCGTAGAAACCTGGTGTAATTGGGTAGAACACCATAGAGAGATGATATCTAATTAGGAGCAATACCAAAGAAACCTGACATAACAACGAAGAAGGTTTATTCGGAATGCCAGAGACACATGCCATAATTACAAGGAATACTAAAGAGACATGACATAATTAGGAGAAATACCAGAGATTATGGCATAATTACAAGGTATAGTAAAGAGACATGGTATAATTAGGAGAAATGCCAGAGAGACATGGTATAAGTAGGAGAAATGTCAGAGAGACATGGTATAATTAGGAGGAATACTAAAGAGACCTGACATAATTAGGATAAATGCCAAAGAGATAAGGTGTAATTAGGGGAGAGCTAGCCGCCGCAGCCTGCGCTGCAGCGGAAGCCTCTACAGAAACGCACCCTAGAGAACTAACTGACAGAATCGATGTTGCTATCGGCTGAGTCTTTTGCCTTGACAGGTCAGCAGCTGCGGCAACAGACATCGCTTAGCTATAATCCATCCACTGGCCTCAGATCAGTCTTCTGAGTTAGCTACAGGTTCTTGCAAATACCGTCTCCGGTTCAAACCCCGCCAAGCCCCGAGGCAACTCGGGTCAATACGCTGCGGAAAGATCTTTCAAGATGCGACTTCCACATTCATTCACAGAGAAACTCAGCCATAAACTGATACAGATTTTGTTGGTAGCAAACTTATGCGAAATGGAACCCTGTAGTCTAGCTTCTGGTTTCTCTGACCTATCGGAATTCGACCGCCATATCAACAAATATTGCACTCGATCTATGGACGCTAAGACTCGTGTTGTCCCTCGTACAGGAACAATGTTGGTTTCTCGAGAGTTCTCGGTTGCTTCTGGCTTCTCTGATCTATCGGAATTCGACCTGGCTTCTCCAACGGATTATGATTTTGATTACGACTTCACTGGAAGTGACCATCAATTGACGCGTTGGGCATTACGATAACGGCTCTATAGAAGCCATTATATTAGAAAAGGCTAACTCAGTGATAATCATAAACTCGTAATCCAAATCATAATCCGTTGGAGAAGCCAGGTCGAATTCCGCTAGGTCAGAGAAGCCAGAAGCAACCGAGAACGCTCGAGAACCCAACATTGTTCCTGTACGAGGGACAACACGAGTCACAGCGTCCATTGATCGAGTGCAATATTTGTTGATATGACGGTTGAGCATGGAACAGAAATAGGTCGTCTGATGTAAATGTAGTAGTACTCTGTGAACCTCAACCAACGTTTGACCTTTCAAACCTTTGACCTCGGGACCATGCTTTTAAGAAGTATCTATAGAGACATGTATACATTTGTGTATATCTTTACCTTTTATTCCGCAAATAGCTATAAAGGCCACATCTAGTCTACACTGAAGGCAAGATAAAATGGTTCAATTATACCTGAGAAATACACAGCGGTCCATGGCCAAACACAAGCATATGAAATTGTCGACATTTTACACCCAAGATGGCCTCTGAGTTGGCTCGAGATGCTTCATCTTATTTATTGCAAAAACGATTTAAATCGCTATATTATAAATCCACAGCGATCTAAACATCCATCCTATAAATATATAAATGCTGCTATATATCTACAAATATAACCAAACTCTCATCACATGGCAAATATATATATATATATATGTTACTGCTTGTATGTTTATATGCATACGTATGTACATACTTGCATACATCAAAATATTCATAAAGTACCGGTGGCGGATTTAGGTATAGGCTCGGGGGGGGGCGATTTGCCCGCCGCGCCCCTCTTGGTTTTACGCCGGCGCCCCTCAGATCAAACCCGTGCATGGTGGACTGTCAGAATGTGGCGCCCCTGTGGAAATGCCCTTGCCCCCACACAAGCAATCCTGAAGCCGTCACGGTATAGAGATTTTATCGAACTTAAGATGCATAATTATATGTAAATGTATCTATGTTTATATAATTATTTACTATTATTTCTGCATTTATTAAGCGCCACTATCTAACAACTAAGCATCATTCTATGGCGCTGAGCAATTGTGAGTGAAGGACTTGCTCAAGATCCCTACACAGTAACCGTCTCAAGGAAGAAGGCTCTCCGCGTTACAAGCCGAGCGCTCTAACCACTCGGCTACCGTGACCTACATACAAACAAAGCGTTCTAACCAATCGGCTACCGTGACCCACATACAAACAAAGCGCTCTAACCAATCGGCTACCGTGACCCACATACAAACAAAATGCTCTAACCAATCGGCTACAGTGACCTACATACAAACAAAGCGCTCTAACCAATCGGCTGCCGCGACCTACATTACAAACAAAGCGCTCTAACCAATCGGCTGCCGTGACCTACACATAAACGAAGGGCTCTAACCAATCTGCTTCTGTGCTCCACCATGAACGAGATAATCTGTGTATATATATACATAATACTGTATGTATGTATATATATATATTATATATATATATATTATTCTGAACTCGTGAACCATGAATTTTGTAGATGTCAAAAACGTAATCACAATAAAACAAAGGAGATTAAACAAGCTGATACATGCATGCACACAAAAAATGGCCAGACGAATCAAAGAGATACAGAAACTGTCCAATTAAAATTCCTCCAGTTAACACTGTCGTCATAGCAACAGCTTCTCCTCGGCAACAACGTCTCCATAGCAACAGTTTCCCAATGGATGGAGCAATAATGTTCAACTGTCTATTCATTTTCTCACTCAAAACTTACCAGCAGATCTGTTAGGACTTACTTACTCACTGACTCGACTGGCATCGTACAGTATGTATATTGTATCAGAAGCTTTATATAGCACCTTTAAATGAACATCTCTAGTAAATGCTTCACTTCGGGTTTGCTGACCTATCGAACTTTCACGCGGTTTCTCCAATGAACTGCGACCTTTGACCTTTCACCTGAAGCGACGATCAATTGATGCCTTGTGACAGAGGCGCAGTAGAAGTCATGTGATTAGATTACTTTACATGGTTTCACCACAACCTCTGTATCGAGACATTTATTAAGCGCCTAATATGAGTTTCTCCCGAATTGGTGCCATGTATATTTATGATTACAGTTACATTATGATTACAGTTACATTCACTGCAATTACTACATAGGACCAATCGAGAAAATCTCATAAGCTCCATCTAAAATCATCATCTTCATCGTCGTCATCGTCATCGTCACCACCACCACCACCATCAACAACATCAACATCGTCAACATCATCACCATCATCATCATCATCACCACCACCATCACCATCATCCATCATCATCACCACCATCATCATCACCACCATCACCATCATCATCATCACCACCATCATCATCATCATCATCATCACCACCGCCATCACCATCGTCGTCGTCGTCATTATCATCATCACTTGTACTACCACTGGGAATGACCATCCTCCAAGTACATGGACATCTAGAGAGCACCTTTTGAAAACATCTCGAAGGCACCATCAATCAAAGTGCAATTAGCGAAGTCATCAGCCGTGTGTCAGTCGTCAGAGCCTGAGATGTTTTGGTCGTCATGGGACCTCTTCCAAATGCACCTTAACGGCAGCCATTCATTAGCCCAAGTGTTCCCGGGTGATCAATAAGACCCACTTCCGCCACGATTTACGTTACGATTTACGTCAGACCTTTGTAAATGTAATCGCGACTTGATATAGCGCCACTTCAAGAGAAACTCATCAGAGGCATTCCCTACCTGACAACAGAAAAACCACGACCGGAAGCCTGATTATTTATATAGCGCCTGTCTATGAATGTTGTTTGACCAGACGCCCAATTCACGTCGTTATTTGAAGTGGGTTATTGAACGCCTTCTGATTGTAATGCCAAGCTATCGACTAAAGTCCAATCACGCTGGCCACCAATACTCTGGGAATCTCGTTCTCCCCACCATTTATGCATACATCGGAGCAGTTATTTTTTATTTTAATTTTTATTTATTTATTTTTTAGATTAATTAATTAATTAATTAATTTTTTATTTATTTTTATTCTTTAATTTGTTATTTATTGTTTTAATTTATTTTAATTTGTTTTTAAATTTATTTATTAATTAATTTTTTTATGTAAGGTTTACATTACTATTACTACTGTGCC
This sequence comes from Norana najaformis, assembly GCA_964023275.1. Classification (NCBI taxonomy): domain Eukaryota; kingdom Metazoa; phylum Annelida; class Clitellata; order Crassiclitellata; family Hormogastridae; genus Norana; species Norana najaformis. Next base: position 21,984,066 of record OZ029927.1, read on the forward strand.
TCACTTTCCTACTTAAACACAACCCACCCTAGCCCTCCCCTCCCTCCTCTCTCTGGTCGCCTGGCAACCGGACTTGGTTCTTGACATGGCATCTTTGGACAATCCCACTGACTTGACGCAGCGCTCGTGAATAAGCTGGTGCCCTGCATTTAACTTTTAAATGTACGCCTTAGAAATTTCAAGTTTACGATTACGATTACTCATGATACCGAAATTAATTGCAATAAGCGGTGAGGTGTTATTTATTGACAAAAATATCACGCCACCAATGCCAATAGATTACTAGCTACTCGAGTCGATAAGGGCTCTATACATATACATATATATGTATGTGTGCATATATATATATATATATATATATATATATATATATATATATATATATGCACACATACATATATATGTATATGTATAGAGCCCTTTATATATATATATATATATATATATATATATATATATATATATATATATATATATATATATATATATATATATATATATATATATATATATATATATGCACACATACATATATATGTATATGTATAGAGCCCTTATCGACTCGAGTAGCTAGTAATCTATTGGCATTGGTGGCGTGATATACATATATATATATATATGTATGTGTGCATATATATATATATATACATATATATGTATGTGTGTGTATATATATATATATATGTATGTATATATATATATATAAGGCGCCAATGTCATGCATTCAACGCACCGCAGATCACGTGATATTATGACGGATGCCTCAATAATGTCAGACGTCCGTGTTTTACGAGGCCAATTCAACAAAGCAATGCTCCCTCGCGATCGATGTGTGTTGAAAATGTCAACAAGCGAGAGAAATATCAATAACTTCGATGGCACGAAACCATTGAAAACCACGACAAGCCGAGTGGCACGTTGTAAGTCAGGCCCAGCAGGTGGCTTATGTATTAGATTGTATTTGATAACTTATATAGCGCTTCTTACAGAACAAACTACTCAGAAGAGCTTCCAGCATGAGAACCCCGGGGAAATAAGAGCGTCTTTAAACAACGAATTGACTGAGCTCTATCACCAACGGTGACCCTTGCACGAAGCGATAGCGGAAGTCCATTCCACAGAGATGGGCCAACTACAGTAAAAGCCCTCTGCTGAGCAAACGAGGACTTAACACAAGGAACAAATAGATGTGAATATCTAATCTAATCTAATCTAATCCAATCCAATCCAATCCAATCTATAGCGTAGTTACCATAATGCCCAAAGCATCTGTCGATGGTCGCTTCAAGTCAAAAATAGGTCATCTTTGCGGACGTCATTTATGGATGATCCCTAACTGATCCAAACATGTGCACTTTACCCTACGTTGAAAATTTTTGTTGAACAGTCAAATGTAACAGGGCATTTGTATAGCGCCCCTTAAGAGCCCCTTAGACAGGCTCTTACGTGAACATAGTGTTCAACATAATGTTTAACATAATGTTCCACATAATGTTTAACATAATGTTCAACATAATATATAACATAATGTTTAACATAATGTTCAACATAATATATAACAATGTTTAACATAAGGTTCAACAAAATGTTCAACATAGTGTTCAACATAATGCTCAACATAGTGTATGTATGTATGAATGTATGAATGCATGTATGTATGTATGTATTTTTGTATTATGTATGTATGTATGTGTGTATGTGTGTATGTGTGTGTCTGTATGTATGTATGTATGTATGTATTTTTGTATTATGTATATATGTGTGTATGTGTGTAAGTGTGTATGTGTGTATGTGTGTGCATGTATGTATATATGTATGAATGTATGTATGTATGTATGTATGTATGTATGTATGTATGAATGTATGTATGTATGTATGTATTTTTGTAGTATGTATGTATGTATGTATGTATGTATGTATGTATGTATGTATGAATGTATGTATGTATGTATGTATTTTTGTAGTATGTATGTATGTATGTATGTGTGTATGTGTGTATGTGTGTGTATGTGTGTGTGTATGTGTATGTGTTTATGTGTGCATGTGTGTATGTATGTATGTATGTATGTATGTATTTTTGTATTATGTATGTATGTATGTGTGTGTATGTGTGTATATATGTGTGTATGTGTGTATGTATGTATGTATGTATGTGTGTATGTGTGTATGTATGTATGTATGTATGTATGTATCTGTATTTTTATAAAGGGCAATTTATGAACCCTCAAAAGCGCTGAGAACATGGCAGCCCACTGCATATAAACAAATGAATCCTAACAAGCAAAGAGAATGTTGCCTGCAGAAAGCTGTTCAGCCTAATAATGTTCAAGGCTTTTCATCCGCTTGTTGCAATAAACTCACAATAGAACATGATCGAGTATCACGTCGTAGTTCGGCTTATCGAAACAAACCACTCTAGTGCCATGCACTCGAATCCCTGGCGCAATATGAATGATCGTGCGTTCAAATGCACCATAATCTGACCATTGTTCTAGGCTATTATGACGGCTGAGTTGCCGCCAAGGAGGGAAGCAATATGCCTATCGAAGTAGACGCTCGGAACTCTATTACGGGGATTTCATCTGTCAGACGTAAAATAGACTCAACGGGATCGTTTACTGATGAGAATTTTAGGGTTAGACAACCACTTTCGGAAACAAGACATATGAGGAGTATTCATGAAGGACCTGGGATTTTTAATAGCTTTACAAGTCTCTTAAAAGTGTTGATTTGAAGCAGACAATAACATGTCTCTCCGTCTCTCCGTCTGACTTTTGGATCTGGACCTGGAACCGAACCATTTTGCCTATCGATTCTGTTTTGACTGAGACCCTGTGAATAAGTTGGTCCCCGCGACGTGGCTTTCGTTGGGCGCTGTAGAAATTTCGGAATTACGATTACGATGTATTCTGCCAGTTCTGTGGAGTCTTTCAGATCTAAAACTTTAAGCACATCTCTTTCAACTTGCTTACCCACCGTAACCTGGCTTCTGGTTTCTCTGACCTATCGGAATTCGACCCGGCTTCTCCAACGCATTATGATTTTGGATTGCGATTTGACTTGAAGCGACCATCGACTGATGCTTTGGCCATTATGATAACGGCGCTATAGAAGTCATTAGATTGGATTGTTCACCAAAGAGGTAGAAGATATAAAGACATGTTCCACTGGAATACATATTTCCCAGTCATTAGGCGCTAGAGGTCTTCCCTAAACTGTTTTCGTCCACATACTTCGCCCAAGATGACCCAGTCAAAAGGCGTTGTGTAAATATAAAGAGTCCGGATACACACATCCATACACAGTCTCGCCCCAACTGTTTCTGTCGACACTCGAGAGGCGAAGAGCACCGACGGACGGTCATTCTTGCCAACTGCTGCCATGACCAGCAAAGGCCAAACGACAGACCACACGCAGACAGACCACACACGTAGAGAGACCACACACAGACAGACCACACACGCAGACCATACACGCAGACAAGACAACACAGACAGACAACACGCACAGACAGACCACACACAGACAGACCACACACAGACAGACCACACACAGACAGACCACACACGTAGAGAGACCATACACAGACAGACCACACACAGACAGACTACCCACAGACCAGCCAGACCGACAAAAACAGAGATGACACACACAGACAGACCACACACAGACAGACCACACACAGACAGACCATACACAGACAGACCACACACAGACAGACCACACACAGACAGACCATACACAGACAGACCACACACAGACAGACCACACACAGACAGACCACACACACAGACAGACTACCCACAGACCAGCCAGACCGACAAAAACAGAGATGACACACACAGACAGACCACAGACAGACAGAGAACACACAGACAGACCATACACAGACAGACCACACACAGACAGACCATACACAGACAGACCACACACAGACAGACCACACACAGACAGACCACACACAGATAGACCACACACAGACAGACCACACACAGACCAGCCAGGCCAACAAAAACACAGACAGACCACACACACAGACAGACCACACACAGACAGACCACACACAGACAGCCAGGCCGACAAAAACCGACCGTCATTTCGACTGGACACGGCGATCAATCAGAGCAACTTCTCACAACATATTCTCCGCCAGAAAAGTCACACTGGATGCATCCGTCCGTCCGTCCGTCCGTTCGTTATCGCCATGGCCTTGTCGTTACTTTCAAACGGGCAAATGAATTCTGCGCCAGAATCAAATCCACAGCTGCAGCTGTTTTCCCGAAAGATAAAAAACAGTTCGCTCTAAGAAAGCATTAACATGTAACCTCCTTTTACGAAACCTCTCAAAGGCACTAATCATCCTCTCTCTCTCTCACTCTCTCTCTCTTCTTCCTCCTCCTCCTCTTCTCCTTCTTCCTCCTTCTCCTCTCCTTTCTCTTCCTGCTCTTCTTCCCCTTCTCCTCTCCTTATTCCTCCTCCTCTTCCTCGTAATCGCGAGATTTCTACAGCACCCAACGAAAGCCACGTCACAGAGACCAGCTTATTCTCAGGTGCTCAGTCAAAACAAACTCGATAGGCAAAAGCCTCTTCCTAATCCTCTCCCTATTTTTCTTCCTCTACCTCTTCCAGTTCCTCCTCCTCTTCTTTTTCATCCTTTTCTTCCTCTTTCTATCCCACTCCTTATCCCTATTCTTCCTCATCTTCCTCCTCCTGCCATCTTCCTCTTCTTTCTCTGGACACGTTAATTAGTGTCTCATGTCACCCGACACTAGCGCTAATAACCAACACCCGAGGCACCTCTGTGAACAGCCAGATAAGGATGCAAATATAACCACCCATCGCCATGATTGACGGAACCGAACAGGGAAATCAAGACGAGAAAAACATCCAAATGGTCAGAAGCCACATAAGACTAAGAACCAAACACGACAACAGCTCAGAGATATTATTGATAAATCTCCGTCTCTGTCTCTGTCTCTCTGTGTCTCTGTCTGTCTGTCTCTTTCTGCCTCTATCTGTTTCTGTCTTTGTCTCTCTCTTTATATATACATATATATATATATATATCTGTCTGTCTCTGACTCTGTCTCCCTCTGTCTCTGTCTCTGTCTTTCTCTGTCTCTGTTTCTCTCTCTGTTTCTCTCTGTTTCTCTCTATCTCTCTCTGTCTCTCTCTTTCTCTCTCTGTCTCTGTCTCTGTCTGTCTGTCTGTCTGTCTGTCTCTCTCTCTCTCTGCTCCAATACCAATCATCACCCACCAACAGCTCAAACAACTGCAAGAGCATCCAGACAGATATAGCAACAGATATAACAACAACATCAAATGCATCAGAAGTAAGTGCAACTGGAATAACTGCAAAGACAACTGCAGCAGGTGTAAATGCAACAGGCCTGCCGACAACAGCATCAGCAGCTACAGAACAACAACAATGAAATGAGCAGTTGCAAAGCAGCAACAACGAAATGAGCAGTTGCAAAGCAGCAACAACGAAATGAGCAGTTGCAAAGCAGCAACAACGAAATGAACAGTTGCAAAGCAGCAACAACGAAATAATCAGTTGCAACACAGCAACAACAGTGGGGCAACAGTAAGCCAAATGTAAGAAACAACAGTTGCACATGCTATCAATCTCAGATGTCTTCAACTGAACCTCGAACAAATCCAATCTTTTGTGCTCGCTTGATACGCACCTCTTAAGTACCACTTCATTTGTTTGCTCACACTCTTAAAAAGCTGTAGTGATGCCCAGACAGAGAGAGACACAGATACAAACACACATACACAGATACGCACAAACATACATAGATACAAATAAACATACTATTCCAACAGAGACAGCTTAAGCAACATTTACAGCTGATATTCAATAACATCAGTTTCAATCAGTTCGATAGCTATGTCGTAGCTCCTTTGTGACGCCTTACAGGTAAAGCATCCAACATCCCACAAGAGAGACGTAGGGGAGTCGCTCACTTCCTTTGTTTTAGACCCTTGAGCCAGCAGTGGATGAATCCCAAGGTCCTGGACACGGGGCCAGTGCATCGCAGGACTTGCCGTTTACTTCCAAGCTTACGCCGGTACCAATTTATACTGCTTGGTGATAGAAGCACGATGTGCGCAAACAACTTGCCAAGGGTCGTTACAAGGAGTAACAAGATAACATGAATGGTTAGGAAGAAATTAGGGTTGCACAATAACGATGATGGGTAAATTGTTATGATAATATTGATGAATGTATTCAGGTGGAACAAAAGACAGAAATGAAATGACGATGATGATAATAATAATAATGACGATGATGATGATGATGAGATGCGATGATGGTTCGCAGATGACGATGGTGCTGCTGCTGCTGATGATGATAGTTAGCAGATGATGATGATGACGATGGTTAGCAGACGATGATGATGACGATAATGATGATGGTGGTGGTGATGATGATGACGACGACGACGATGATGATAATGAAGTGGTTGAAATTCGAGTGATAAAAACGATGAGATGAAAATCGACGTTTATGTCAAAACGGACGACCAGTAGATAAAAGCGGAAGAATTAGCCAAAGCGCACACGATCCAGGAGATGCCATTGATAAATGCCACAGTGCCAGCAGCATCAGCAACCGACAAAACTAGACAAAGGCAGCGGATTTTCAGTGTACGGTTCCCCATCTTAACATCTTTGACAAAGCTGCTTTCTTCCACATGAGCGAATAATGTTTCCAATCTAAAGCCAGTCTAATCTACTGATTTCTATAGCGCCGTTATCATAATGCTGTTCGGGTCCGGCGATACTTAATGTTTAAACATTTCGGAGGTGCTTTACCAATCATAAGTTTATTCTCTGACTCTTTTTCCGATTGTAAAGTTAAAGTAAAGTATCCCATATCCCATAAGTGAGACGTAGTGGAGGCGCTCATTTCGTTTTCTTTGGGCCCTTGAGCCGGCAATGGACGACTCCCAAGTTCCTGGACACGGAGCCAATGCATCACAGAACTTGACGTTTACTTCCCAGCTTACGCCGGTACCAAATTATGCTTGCTTGGTGACAGAGGCGGTTGTCTTTTAACCCATTTTCTCACATTTTGCAGCTGGTGTTTTTCCCTTTATAGTTTCTGCTGTGGGTAACCTTCCTCGAAAAAGATTTTGGGTTAATTCAGTGACGTTGCCGCCTAAATCAAATAGTGGAAGCCGAGGCAATATTGGCCGGCCTTGGTTCTAGTCGAAATGAGGGCCTCTTCATGAGGACAAGTAGGCCTACACTCTTTCCTGTAACCTTTTGTTAAATTTAAACTGTTTAAAGGAAGTGTTGTGAATCGATGTATCTCTATCGTAATCCGAACAACATTTATACAGCGCCCAACGAGTGCTAAGTCCCGGGAACCACCTTATTCACAGGCGCTGATTTAAAACAAAATTGATAGGCAAGAAGGGTTTGGTTCCAGATCAAGATCCAAGAATCAGGCAGGCAGGCAGGCAGGCAGGCAGGCAGGCAGGCAGGCAGGCAGGCAGGCAGGCAGGCAGGCAGGCAGGCAGGCAGGCAGGCAGGCAGGCAGGCAGGCAGGCAGGCAGGCAGGCAGGCAGGCAGGCAGGCAGGCAGGCAGGCAGGCAGGCAGGCAGGCAGGCAGGCAGGCAGGCAGGCAGGCAGGCAGGCAGGCAGGCAGGCAGGCAGGCAGGCAGGCAGGCAGGCAGGCAGGCAGGCAGGCAGGCAGGCAGGCAGGCAGGCAGACGGTTACGATGGGTGTTGGTTGGAAATGGATTCACAGGGAAAGAAGAGCCATATTTAGTTTTGTATGCATGTCTGTTATATTAGCCCACGTTATAATCCAGGTTAAATACATATGTAATAGATCTATACTATGTAAAGCATGTGCGTTAGTCAGATGCTGATCAAGACTACTTATTTACTTACTTAACTCATTGGAGTGACCTTTAAATCAAGTTCGGCTGGTGTGGCATTTCCCATGGTTCTGCCCTTTGTTCTAGTCGAGAATGAACTGCCTGAGAGCAAGTTTTATCTGTGGCAAATATATGGTACAAAGCTCTTTGAGCGGTCGAAACCTGAAGCAGGCATTATTACCCACAAGATGATAAGTTACTCATAAATCGTAACTCCGCCACTGCCTTGTTTGGAGGTAGTGCCAGTCCCAAGCGTGGATAAAGGAGGACGGCGACGTCAACGGCCTTTGATGCCATAAGATGTCGTTAAACAGTGGAACTACTGCTACTACTTTCATAAATCGTCGATTATGAACGATAGGTCCTACAAATTGACACATTTGGTTTCATAAAGCTCACTGACAATTGACTGAAACACGGGAAAATCAATAGGCAAAAGGGTTCGGTTCCAGGTCCAGAATTAAAAGTCAGGCAAAGAGACAGCGTGGCAGCTACGGTGGGTGGTGTTTCGGATTGGAGCAGAAACAGACAGACAGACAGATAGACAGACAGACAGACAGTCAGACAGACAGAGATAAGAAGAAGAAGGGGTGTGAGGATAGGATCTGTGAAAGAGGAATGTGAAAGATGAACACGATAGGCTGAAATTCTAAGCGGGTTCCGATGGGGGAAAGCTACTCAGAAAATGAAAATGCTCCGAAGTGCTAATGGTTAAAAAACAACTAATATGAATGAGTAAAGGAAAAATGTAAATGTAAACGAATTTCTATAGCGATCGTATGGTCTCAACTATAGACATCATGAATATTAATATTCATGATGTCTCAACCCTGCTCAGTTTTCAATGAATTAATCGGGTGAGATCCTTCACCACCGTTGCCCGTTTAAATGGGAGCCACACCTTTTGAATTAGTATTCGGTATTTAAAGACATCTTGTGGCTGCCACGGCCGTTGACGTCGACCTTTATTTAATGAGAATTCGTGGACTAGTGTTCTAACGTTTAGACGAAACAGACGTCTATATAGCTTCGGATAAATGCGATTTAAAGGTGTCTGAGCACAACCTAATATTTGTAAAATGTAAATGTAAATGCATACTATTTTCTATAGCGACCGTATGGCCTCGACCCTGCTCAGTTTTCAATGAACTGATTGGATGATTATCCTTCACCACCGCTGCCCGTTTAAATGGGAGCCACGCCTTTTGTATTAGTATTCGGTATTTAACGACATCTTGTGGCTGCCTGGGCAGTTGACGCCGACATTTATTTAATGAGAATTCGTGGAGTGGGGTTCTAACGTTTATGTGTGTAGTCGCTGTTTAACGGCGCTGTGTCATAACGAAGATGATTAGGCGTCGCCCTCCTCTTTCATCCAGACTTGGGACTGGCACCGCCCGAGTACGGCAGTGGCGGAGCCGTTCTAACGTTTAGACGAAACAGGCATCTATATAGCTTAGGATAAATGCGATTTAAAGGTGTCTTAGCACAACCTAATATTTGTATTAATATTCAGTGTTCAACGACATCTTGGGGCTGCCATGGCCGTTAACGTCGATATTTCTTATTATGGGAAACGAACAGCCAACGATTGAACGAAATTGATGAATATATAGCGTCGGAAAAAACGATTTAAAGGTATCTTAGCACAACCTAATATTTTTAAAATGCAAATGTAAATGTATACTATTTTCTGAAGCGACCGTATGGCCTCGACCCTGCTCAGTTTTCAATGAATTAATCGGATGATGCTATGACGATGATGGCGATCATTCATCATGATCAAAACAAAGACTTGTGGTTTCACCGTCTTTTCGTACACTGGTCTACATCTTTGAAATTCACTACCGCCAGCTTAGCCAGTCTCTTCTATTTCTCTTATCCCATTTCATAAAAATACTGAAGACTTAACTTTCTCTGGCTGCCTTGACGTAAATTCATAAATTAGCATGATATAAATATCTATTAAATACTGATGATGATGATGATGATGATGAATGTTGTTGTTGTTGTTGATGATGATGATGATGATGATGATTATGATGATGATGATGATGATGATGATGATGATGATGATGATGATGATGATGATGATGATGATGATGTTGATGATGATGATGATGATGAAACAATAAACCGTCATAGTAGAGACGTTGAGAAACAGAACCATTGCTAAAACCAACAACCATCCTAACAGTTATTTTGAAAAACAGAACAACAGCCATAGTTAACCAGCAACCATCACAACAGACATAGGTTGAAAAACAGAACAACGGCTAAACCCAACAACCACAGGTTGAGAATAAAACCATGGCTAAAACCCAAAGCCATCTCATAAGAATAGAGAATTTCGTTAAAAGCTGTGACCAGTTAGCCTTTGGCTTCCATGTTCATTTCCCATCAGTTCAGCTGATGCCGAGTAATCAAAGATGTCGTGATCGCAAGAAATTGCATAACCCGGAAATACATAAATCATGTTCTCCTCCGGAGGACTGTACGGAAGAAATTGCTCTAAGTCCACGACACTTGCCACGAAGAAAAATTCACAAGACTTGGGAAATCTGACCCTTGCGAAGGTCCAGAAAAAGGACTGAATTGAAAAGACTACGTCGAAGCAAGACATGGCAGTAATGGATTCATAAAATTCTGATTTAGGAAATTAATAAATGTTCAGAAGATTATATCTATGTAATGAGACACTTTACATAGCGCTTTTTAAATGTCTCACAGTAGCGATTCACCCATGGCTATGTAACTGATCTAAAAAGTACTTTTAAGAGTCTAATGCAACAGTATGTAAATCATTAGCGTATTTTATAATGGTAAAACATTACCCAAAGTATACACCTCTGAAATGAACTCCCGCCAGAATTACGACAAATATCTCACCCATCCTACAAACACACCAACACTTCACCCCTTGCAATCTCTCCGCAGGTCTTCTACTCAAAACTGAAAACAATCCTCTTCCACAAGTTCTATCCTGATTCCTCCTCTTCCGCTTATCCATCTTACCGCACCAATTTCAAACACCATCCACCTTAGCCGTCTGATTGTCTGCCCGCCTGACCCTTAGATCTTGACCTGGAATAGGTTCTGACCCTTCCTGCCTATCGATTTTGTTTTTGACTGAGCGCCTGTGAATAAGCCAGCTCCCGCAACTGAGCTTTCGTTGGGCGCTGTAGAAATCTCGAGTTTACGATTATCATGTTACGATATACATACACATTGTACCTTTTTTATACCTTTATAATGCAAAATGTCTCATTTGAGGCAGATTCTTGCCAAGTGCAAGTATAACAATAATAATCCAGCAACAGAACAATCCTTCCTTACAGGTTACAACTCCTGACGATAACGAGTAGATTAGTGCAATTAATTAGTGCAGGTGAGTAGCCATCAGATAAGTGCAAGTGAGTAGCTAGCAGATTAGTGCAAGTGAGTAGTCATCAGATAAGTGCAATTGAGTAGCTATCAGATTAGTGCAACTGAGTAGCCATCAGATAAGTGCAATTGAGTAGCCATCAGATAAGTGCAATTGAGTAGCTATCAGATTTGTGCAACTGAGTAGCTATCAGATAAGTGCAACTGAGTAGCCATCAGATAAGTGCAATTGAGTAGCTATCAGATTAGTGCAACTGAGTAGCTATCAGATAAGTGCAAGTGAGTAGCCATCAGATAAGTGCAATTGAGTAGCCATCAGATTAGTGGAAGTGAGTAGCCATCAGATTAGTGCAACTGAGTAGCCATCAGATAAGTGCAATTGAGTAGCTATCAGATTAGCGCAACTGAGTAGCCATCAGATAAGTGCAAGTGAGTAGCCATCAGATAAGTGCAAGTGAGTAGCTATCAGATAAGTGCAAGTGAGTAGCCATCAGATAAGTGCAATTGAGTAGCCATCAGATTAGTGGAAGTGAGTAGCCATCAGATTAGTGCAACTGAGTAGCCATCAGATAAGTGCAATTGAGTAGCTATCAGATTAGTGCAACTGAGTAGCCATCAGATAAGTGCAATTGAGTAGCCATCAGATTAGTGCAAGTGAGTAGCCATCAGATAAGTGCAAGTGAGTAGCCATCAGATAAGTGCAAGTGAGTAGCCATCAGATAAGTGCAAGTGAGTAGCCATCAGATAAGTGCAATTGAGTAGTCATCAGATTAGTGCAAGTGAGTAGCCATCAGATTAGTGCAAGTGAGTAGCTATCAGATCAGTGCAACTGAGTAGCTATCAGATTAGTGCAACTGAGTAGCCATCAGATACGTGCAATTGAGTAGTCATCAGATAAGTGCAATTGAGTAGTCATCAGATTAGTGCAAGTGAGTAGCCATCAGATTAGTGCAACTGAGTAGCTATCAGATTAGTGCAACTGAGTAGCCATCAGATAAGTGCAATTGAGTAGCTATCAGATTAGTGCAACTGAGTAGCCATCAGATAAGTGCAATTGAGTAGCCATCAGATTAGTGCAAGTGAGTAGCCATCAGATAAGTGCAAGTGAGTAGCCATCAGATAAGTGCAATTGAGTAGCTATCAGATAAGTGCAAGTGAGTAGCCATCAGATTAGTGCAAGTGAGTAGCTATCAGATTAGTGCAACTGAGTAGCCATCAGATTAGTGCAATTGAGTAGCCATCAGATTAGTGCAAGTGAGTAGCTATCAGATTAGTGCAACTGAGTAGCCATCAGATAAGTGCAATTGAGTAGCCATCAGATTAGTGCAAGTGAGTAGCCATCAGATAAGTGCAAGTGAGTAGCCATCAGATAAGTGCAATTGAGTAGCCATCAGATTAGTGCAAGTGAGTAGCCATCAGATAAGTGCAATTGAGTAGCCATCAGATTAGTGCAAGTGAGTAGCCATCAGATAAGTGCAATTGAGTAGCCATCAGATTAGTGCAATTGAGTAGCCATCAGATAAGTGCAAGTGAGTAGCCATCAGATAAGTGCAAGTGAGTAGCCATCAGATTAGTGCAAGTGAATAGCCATCACTTACCCACTTGTGCCGTCTGCTGCGGAGGCTGCTGCCCTTGGCCAGTTGAGGACGTCGCCATGAATCAGTCGAAGAATTCAAGCCCCTATCACGTGACTTGGACAATTCCATCAGTTTTCCACCTGGTATCCGATAATACAATTTCAATGCATATATACACATATATATAGGCACAGATGAGCATTTTGTAATTGTAAATTGACTTTATAAAGTTAAAAACAGAACTTAAAAAGCACCATTATGTGTCTGCAGACATACACACCTACATATATACACATATATACACATATATATACTTTCATACATGCATACTTTCATACATACATACAACATACATACATATACACATGCTAAAAGGTGCAATATTGTCTTTGTACATATATACATACTTTCATACAACATACATACATACATACATATACACATACTTTACTTACATACATACATGCATACTAAAAGATGCAATATTGTCTTTGTGTATATATATATATATACATACATATATACATGTATTCATACATACGAAATATTCCAGATGTTCATAAAAGGCATTATATGTTAAGCACAAAGAGTTACATACAAATTATGAAAATGTAGGCAACATCATTATCTTTATTGTATTCAATAACTATGACTATTATCATTGTCATCACCCTGATCATGATCATCACAGACAAACCATCATTATCAGCAACATCATATCCTCCTACTCTTTCTCCTCCTCCTCCTCCTCCTTATCATCATCATCATCATCATCATCGTCATCTTCATCATCATCGTCATCAGCATCACATTCATCATCAGCGTCCTAACCTGCATATCATTACTACTGGCGTTTGAACATCCTAATAGTCTTCAGTCAATATCCGTATTTCCACACAGGGGGAAGGAGCTGCGTGTTTTGCCAGTGAGGGCTCAGAACCTCCAGGGAAATAGTTTTGCACTAAATGCCATAATCTATGGATGCTTGAATATCTGCTGAGTCAGCTATACTGGTTATCCTGCTGTTGCTGTCTCCGCCACTTTATATTATCAAAGGCTGCGTCATCTTGTGTTCACCGGTACGCTGTTGGTACGTGGTCTTGTTTTGCTTGCTACAATGTCATGTTTTGGTTGGTATGATGTCATGTTTTGGTTGGTATGTTATCATGTTTTGGTTGGTATGTTTTCATGTTTTGGTTGGTATGTTATCATGTTTTGGTTGGTATGTTTCATGTTTTGGTTATTATGTTGTCAAGTTTTGACTGAAATGTTGTCAGTTTTCTGGTTGGTATGTTTTCATGTTTTGGTTGGTATGTTATCATGTTTTGGTTGGTATGTTTCATGTTTTGGTTGGTATGTTATCATGTTTTGGTTGGTATGCTTCATGTTTTGGTTGGTATGTTATCATGTTTTGGTTGGTATGTTTCATGTTTTGGTTGGTATGTTTCATGTTTTGGTTGGTATGTTATCATGTTTTGGTTGGTATGTTTCATGTTTTGGTTGGTATGTTATCATGTTTTGACTGGCATGTTGTAGTTTCTTGGTTGGTATGTTTCATGTTTTGGTTGGTATGTTTCATGTTTTGGTTGGTATGTTTCATGTTTTGGTTGGTATGTTATCATGTTTTGGTTGGTATGTTATCATGTTTTGGTTGGTATGTTTCATGTTTTGGTTGGTATGTTTCATGTTTTGGTTGGTATGTTATCATGTTTTGGTTGGTATGTTTCATGTTTTGGTTGGTATGTTATCATGTTTTGGTTGGTATGTTTCATGTTTTGGTTGGTATGTTTCATGTTTTGGTTGGTATGTTATCATGTTTTGGTTGGTATGTTTCATGTTTTGGTTGGTATGTTATCATGTTTTGGTTGGTATGTTTCATGTTTTGGTTGGTATGTTTCATGTTTTGGTTGGTATGTTATCATGTTTTGGTTGGTATGTTTCATGTTTTGGTTGGTATGTTATCATGTTTTGGTTGGTATGTTTCATGTTTTGGTTGGTATGTTATCATGTTTTGGTTGGTATGTTTCATGTTTTGGTTGGTATGTTATCATGTTTTGACTGGCATGTTGTAGTTTTTTGGTTGATATACTTTTCAAATTTTGACTGGTATGTTATCATATTTCAGGTTGCTATGCTGTTCATGTTTTGACTGGTATTTTATCATATTTCAGGTTGCTATGCTGTTCATGTTTTGACTGTCAATCAGTTATGCTTTGGCTGTTAATCTATCAAGTTTTGGCCCATATTCTGCTATATTTGGCTTGGTATTCTTTCATATTTTGGTTGGTCTGGTGTAATGTTTTTGACCGGTTCTTTGTCATTTTTGGCTTGTACAATCTCATGTTTTGACTGGTACTCTGATGGGTTTTGGCTGGTGTGCTGTCTTGTTTTGGTTTGTACAATTTTGTGTTTTGGCAGCAAGTCTGTCATGTTTTGGATGGTATTCCATCATGTTCACAGGTACGTTGTCATTAATAACTAACAGTACAAATACGATTGAGCTATCAAGACCCTGATTAGATCTGGCTGGAAAATGTAGTCTGAAGAGTTATAAAAGAGAATTATCTTTACCTAAAGTAAACTTTGGACTTTCCTTCACAAAACCAAAATTGAGTCGTTGTCGCAACTGGCTTGCCCATTTCGCATCGAAGCAATCCGACTTTGGACGCTCCTTGGCAACAGATGTCGCCTTGCTGTCTGGCAGAGCGGAACGATCTGACGAATATCCACGCATGAACGGCTTGTTCGTGACGGGCTCTGACACGACATGCCTCAACGGAAACACAGTCGCCGAGATATCCTCGTTGCTAAGGAAGATGGCCATGGGTGGGGTACGACACGGGTCGCCATAGGAACTGAAGTAAGGCAGTCGACCCTTTTGCGACAGGCTGCGATAGTGGTTGATTTTGATGTCAAGTTCCTGTTCGTCTGTTTCGTCTCGATCGATGCTCGTATCACCGTCACGCGAGAGGGAGCTTTCGGCGGACGTTGAAATCGGGCTGGGGTGAAGATTGTCGAAGGGACCCGAGTACGGATCCTTGTTGTAGCCTGCACTTCGGTGGCTGAAGATCCGCTGCAGAAGACGCGAGTGAGTCCGAGATGTTGAGGAGTTGGAGCAGACCTCATCGGACTTCTTGTCCAGTGCTGTGGTCATGTCATCGTCAGAATCAGGCGAAATGGCCCGACTTTTGCGGAAGCAGGACAGCTCGGGCGACTTGCGTTTGGCATATTCAGCAGAGCGTGGACGAAGCAGGGTCCGTTGACCACGCATCACGGTCGGTTTACGTTTGAGGTTTTGGGGTAGGGAGGCACATGATCCGCGGATCATCAGCTGATCAAGATATTCGCAGTTTTCCAAGTCTGATATGTACCAGCGAGTCGTGGTCCCGGAGTTACCGGAGGAGTCAAGAAATCTCTCTTGCCGCGTAAGCACAGCATCCGAACGACTGCAGTGCAGAGGAGGATGAGGAGGATGAGACTGTGGCAAAGATGAAGAAGGAAGTGGCGAGCAGGAAGACAACGGATCATCCGCAGGACCAATCATCATGTTGGAAACTAATGGAAAAGGGGAGGAGGAAGACATTCGATCATGCACACGATCAACGGACATATTAGAGACCAGGTGAACGTTGCTACCTTGCCGAGCAAGTCTGGACACGTCAGAACGATCTGGAATGTTCATAACTTCTTGCATCGACTCTTCTGAAATTGCGAAGTTAACCCGAAGTGACTCAGGTGGGCCAACTAACGGATCGTTCTGTTTAACCTTTGACGGCGAAAAGTACTTTTGTGAACCGATTTCAGCTGCCCTATCACCGCCACCCGACGTCATCTCGACAGACTGAAGTGATAAACAACCAGTGTTCGCTGAACTTTCCAAACTTCTATTTATCGTCACAACGCTCTCGGTTTTCTCTGAGGCAAACGAATGTACAAAACCAGCCTTGACTCCCTCGTCAATAGATGTATGCGAGGTGCAGACCACGGACGATATGTGATCTGAAACCAATTTATCCTTGGAAGTGGACTTTGCTCGAAGAGCGTCTAAATGTGAAAGGTGTCCGAGGCTGTCATCGACGAACCTCATGCCAATTAATTCTGGAACCGAATCAATGAAGGAGAAGCTCTTCTGAAATGGTCGGCTGCGATTTAGAGACGGATTGATCAAACGTTCCTCGGCATCACTTACCAGTCGAGCAGGTGGGGCGTTATCCTCCTGTCCACACGGATGTGGCGATGCAGGTGGGGGTGATTTCGACTCAACCAAGGTTATTGGAATCGTCCTGCTGCTGCTGCTATTGCTGTGGGTAGCATCGACGTTGTTCCCATTCGGCAGTAAATCACTTAACACATGAATGCCGTTCTGCTCGACAGAAAGAGACGGTTCATTTAATTTATCTGTCGAGAGGGGACCCTCGTGTGAATATAGCCCGCTAATTCCTGCAGCTTTATCGAGATTTCGGGAATAGTCTGAACCAAGTCTGCGCATACTAGATGCCCAATCTCCAAACCGTGGCAGGCTGGGATGAAGAGTCTTCTTTATGCGGCAATTAACCTGATTCATGTCTTCAGCCAGTGGGACAGTTGTACGTTCCCCTTCCTTTACAGACGATTCGCTCTCATAAAACATGTTGTCACTTCCTCTGGCGTCGCAATTAAGCGTTATGTGCCGACCACTAGGTGTCGTCTTTTGTGAGCTGGATGGATGCTCGATTTCTTTAACTGCTGCGTCATTTCGAGTGCAGACAGGTGTAAAAGTCTGTGTTGTACTGTGTAAGCTGGTCATGTAATTGTCCTTTTCAATTGTTTTAGATGTAGCTGGCAAATTTCCATTGTTCTCTACTGTTCTGTGTATAGGCACTTCATGTTGGACATCGATTTTTATGCGGTGTTCCCTTTCTGTGTTTAGTATCCGCTCCGATGTTTTTGCTTCTGTTGTCTTTGGTTTTGTTAGTTCGTCTGCAATTCTAACTCGACGAACAGCTCGATCTAGAGAATTCGATTTGAAAGGAGGCGGATAAGTGGAGTCAGTAGGATTCATTCGGTGTATTTCTAAATCTCTTCTTGTGTCCAGAGGATGCTTTTCCACAATGATATCGCTGCTAACGTTGTCGAACTTGCAGATGCCAATTGTGTGCTTTGGTTCGGCATTTAGCTGCGAAACTTTCTCGCACTCAACGGAACTTTGGTCAACTACAACCTCGTGGGTCTTTATCAACAAGTTTTCTTTATTTGAAGCTTCTTTTGAAGATGTTTTCGACTCACTCACACTCGTAGAGGCCGACTGCGAAGGCAGTTTCTCACCATTAGTCTTAGTTGATACTGGCGCTGGACTGATGGCCAAAAGCAGATCTAGAGATTCCTCAGTTGGTAACTGGTCCCGGAGTACAGAGGGATCTGCAAAGATCTTTCTAGACGCGTTCATGCACTTTAAACTAACACCATTCTCGAAAGCTGAGACACCACTTGATCTGGTGAGATCAAAGTGTTGGTGATAGAAGGACCGCCTGGATGCAGCTTTCACACCAAAAGACTGTTCCTTACAACTTGTCCTGTTTATAGGCAACCTTGATGGCATGGTCCCATTGAGCAAGATTTGAGAATCTCGCTTCGTCTGTGACGTTAGAACTTTTGTATTTGGGAAACTCTGCATTAGGTCGGAAATAAGCATCTGTGCTTGTTTCTTGATCAGACTTTCACTGCCTGTTCTGCGGATTTTTACAGGCAGCAGACTTCTTACTGCCTTGTTTTTTGCGTTGTTATTCTGTTTATGGATGTTAAAGCTGGCTTCCTTTTTGGCTTCTTCTTTTATCACAGCGTTTTTGCTCTGAATTTTTACAGTGCTTTGAATCTTTACAAACTGACTACAAGAGGCAGACGAGGAGGAACTAGGACCCGTCTGTTTAGTTTTCGTCTGCAACAGGGAATCCGATTTAGTTGTTGACAAAAGGTCCTCGTGTACAGAACTCGTTAATTCTCTTCCTGCACAAGAGCTCGGGAAATTCACCAAAGCAGTTTTCTGACTTGGATGGTTCACATGTGATGCGGCTGGGGTAATATTTTCTGGGGTAGACTTCCGGCTCCTCACAGGCGATGGTGACTTTTCGTACTCGCGAAGCGTTTTTGCCCACGGCTTGGTGGAAGTATCTGGAACGGCGAAAGTACCTTGAGCCCCGGGTAGGGTGTGATTACCATCACCTGCCTCTGTACTCTGAGCGTGGGAGTGTCGAGAACAATGGCAGCTTCGACGACAAACGCTTGGACTGCCCTGACCACAACTCGAGTCAAGCCAAGCGGATGCTTGGCATCTGCGATCTTCCTGCGATTTGGATCGCTCCTTTGCCGCTGGAAGATTCCAGTCTTCATTTGACTTTGTGCCCGTCAAACTGCTCGATCTCGGCGATCGAGAGCTGCCGTCCGGTTTTCGTTGCGAAGGCATCGCAGCTGGAGTTGCTGCACTTTCTGCGGCAGGATAATACCTCAACGATCCAGTGGAGGATTTGCGAGTGGAACCCTCTGCAGGCAGGACGCCGGATTTCTCTTTCACAGCATCCGAGGAGTTACACGTCTGAGTAAGCGAAACGCCATTTCGATTCAGTTTTGACGAAGAAAACGGGTTTTTCCGACCACGTAAAGAACCAAGAACGGGCAGCGATGATTGCGTTCTTTGCGGTGAAGTGTCAGATTTGGCAAAGATCCCATTTTTAGGGTTGTTCTTTGGCTCAGTTCTTCCGTTCTGTGTGGAAGATTTTGAAGTAGAAGTGTCAGAATCCGATGAGAATTCTGACTGCAACGGATTCGTTTTGGTCATTAAGGCATTCCCCGACTTGGTCCTTGCTACACTCTTTTGAGTATTTAACTCTTTGTTAACTGTATTTGTATCCGACAAGCTTTTGTTAGATGTGCCATTAACGTCTGCAGGATTTCTCGATTCGGATGAAGGTCTTATAATATGACTATTTGACGATTTTCCAGTGCCAACTTTTGCCGGCGAAGACTCTAAAAGTGGCAACCGACTACGCATTCTGTATGACCTTTTCTTGGCGAGGCCACCATTTTCCTCGATATCACCGTTGCCTTGTAAAGATGCCACACAATTTGTCTGCCTTCTGGGACCCGTAAGAGATGAACCACGCTTTCCTGAACCGGCAGTGCTAGGAGGATGCCCGCAGCGTCTTGGCAACGTTGTTGACATGCCAACAGCCGAACGCTGCATCGAATTATCTCCCGTGGTAGCAGGATTCAGTTCGTCCTCGCTGGTCTCCGTTTCAACATCATCTTTAAAAGAATGCTGCACCTTGACCAGATTCTCAGACAGCTTCTCCTCCAGCCAATCCGGGGAGCCCTTAACGCTCGATAACATCTGCGGCTGCACGACACACACGTCCACGTGACCAGGGAGGCCGGCCAACTGGGCCGGTACGGTCGACGACCGCAGCCTTGCCTCGGCCCGCTGACCGCCGCAGACGTCTAAACACTGCCGCACGGAAACCGTCGACAGACATATCGTCGGACTCAGTATGCTGACGGCAAACTTACCGGAAATCTTCTGTCCCGGGCTGCCATTCTTCTGCGTTCCACCGCCGGCCGGAGACGGTGGACAGGAATGCGTCGACCGGGCAGCGCTGACGCCGCCATTTTGAAGCGTTTCTAAGGGCGTCTGCGCCGAGCCGCAATTATCGCTCACGCCGGGAGTTGTTTGGTGAGTTGAAAGGGTGTCGCTGGACGGGCTCGAGGCATCGGAGCTCGCGTTCAGTGGCTGCAAAGGTGTCGAGTCGCCAAGATTAGTGAGCTGCAATGAAGAAAAATACACATAATTTGATTGGAATGAATTATTGATTGCAGTTGAGGACCCAGCGCTCGACTGAAGCCGAAGAAACGATGACGACGACGGTCGCTAGCAGACGAATGGCGTCGGCCGCGCTGAGCGGTTTCGCAAGCGATCGAATTTATTACATTATCGCTCACTTGGACAACGACGCTGACATTGACGCCTGTATGTCACTCGAAACGAATCGCTCCATCAAAACAACCTACAAATCTCACAGATAACAAGACATGGCATCGTGTTTTCATCTTGATTAGGCCTCATATTGCAGCCAAATGTAAATGTTCACGTTTTTCTGTAGCGACCGTATGACCTCAATCCTGCTCATTTTGCAATGAATTAATCGGGGGAGATCCCTCACCACCACTGCCCGTTTGAATGGGCGCCACGCCGTTTGGAGTATCTATGACCTGCTTTAGGTAGCCAAATGGGAGTAAATGCAAATGTTCACGTTTTTCTGTAGCGACCGTATGACATCAATCCTGCTCATTTTGCAATGAATTATTCGGGGGAGATCCTTCACTATCGTTGCCCGTTTGAATGGGTGCGACGCCATTTAAGGTCCCCGCTGGCTCGAGATTTAAAGCAACTACCGGGACGCGAACCGGCATCCTCACGCTCAGACGCGCCTTGATGTGCGCGTTAACCAATGTAGCTATGCAGGCCACGCCTTCTCGTGCGTCATACTGTATATGTAGCTTGTTTTTGATGGAGCAATTAATTGGACTTCCACATACTGGTCTGATAATTTCCTAAGTATCTTCTGACTCAACTGGCAATTTCCTTAGTATCTTCAGACTCAAGTGGCAATTTTCCTCACTATTTTCTTACTCAAATGGCAATTTCCTCAACATTTTCTTACTCAAATGGCAATTTCCTCAACATTTTCTTACTCAAATGGCAATTTCCTCTACATTTTCTTACTCAAGTGGCAATTTCCTCAACATTTTCTGACACATATGGCAATTTCCTCAACATTTTCTTACTAAAATGGCAATTTCCTCTACATTTTCTTACTCAAATGGCAATTTCCTCAACATTTTCTTACTCAAATGGCAATTTCCTCAACATTTTCTTACTCAAATGGCAATTTCCTCAACATTTTCTTACTCAAATGGCAATTTCCTCAACATGTTCTTACTCAAGTGGCAATTTCCTCAACATTTTCTGACACATATGGCAACAGAATGAATTCTCTTCTGAATTCAGTGACATTTTTCTCAATATTGTTCTAACTCAAATGGAAACCTGCCTACTTATGTTATATTCCAGAGTCAAAATATTATATCAGAAGAGCAATGCTTCCCTTTAAAATGTCCAACTTCATCGAAATAAATGATGTTATTATATTAAATGAATTGCTAGTATCCATGTCATAACAAAGGCTTTAGTTTTCCTGCGAAAACATCGTTAATCACAACAAAGTTATCAGAGACTATAGTGATACATCAGTAGGGATTTTAAAAAACATTATTTCCTTAAGAAAACAAGTTATTTATTTTATCATCTTCATGGCCTAAACTTCATTTGAAAATGCTGTTGCTGTATGCTACTTTACCCTTCCACATACTGAAAACATACTTTATTCACATATTGAAAACATACTTTATCTACATACCGAAAACATACTTTATCTACATACCGAAAACATACTTTATCTACATACCGAAAACATACTTTATCCACATAATGAAAACATACTTTATCCCCATTTTGAAAACATACTTTATCTACATACCGAAAACATACTTTATCCCCATTTTGAAAACATGCTTTATCTACATACCGAAAACATACTTTATCCAAATACTGAAAACTACACTCCTGTGCTAACGTCTCCCAAGAAACGCATTCAGTAATTAAATGATTTAATTCTCCAGATGTTGGCGTGCGTCCGGGTCAAATCCATATTTCGCTACACTCCGTCACGAGAATGATTATCAGCATTTACCAATCTTGGCGTAAAATCTCATTAGGCATCTTTTTATGCAGCACTTTTATCAAATTCCGCAGCTTTGCACATGCGCAACGACCCAGCAAAAGATCGATTCGCCAAACAGCTCGCTGAATGAAGAGAGAGCGTAATCAGAAACCATACATAACATTTATGCTTAGCACATCGTAATCGTAATCGTAAACTCGAGATTTCTACAGCGCCCAATGAAAGCTAAGTTGTGGGAACTAGCTTATTCGCAGGCGTTCAGTCAAAACAAAATCGATAGGCAGGAAGGGTTCGGCTACATGGCAAGATCCAGGAGTCAGGCAGGCAGGCAGTCAGACACATAATGCAGTCCTCTTTCATCGCTGTTCATAGCTGCCCCACCAATCTGGAATAAACTCCCCCCAGAATTGCGACAGTTTTCTGACCCATCATACAAACTCATCGATGCTCCACCACTTGCAATTTCTGCATCGGCCTTTCACTCAAAACTGAAAACATTCCTCTTTCACAGATCCTATCCTGACACCCTTTCGTCCTCTTATCTCTCTATCCTCTCCAACCCCAAACACCATCCCCCATAGCTGCCACGCTGTCTCTCCGTCTGACTTTTGGATCTTGACCTGGAACCGAACCCTTTTGCCTATCGATTTCGTTTTTTTTACTGAGCGCCTGTGAATGAGCTGGTCCCCGCGACGTGGCTTTCGTTGGGCACTGTAGAAATCTCGGAATTACCATTAGGCCTACGATTACTATTCCTCTTTCTCATTCAAGCCAATCACGGACTCTTCCACAGCGTCCGTAACAAGGGACGTGATAAAGCTCCCAGCCCCAAGGCATTCCTGGAAACAGGGTCTGAGTTACTGCCGGAAACACCGAACAGACTCGGATTCAATATGGAAAACTCCGCCACATCAAAGACGAGTTAAGAGAAACGGAAATTGAGCAACGAGAAATAGAACACAGATGGAAAATTGTGCAGTCCCAAACACAACTAAATAAACTACCACAAGAATCTTTATTTTCGTGCCCCTGAACATCCATCTAAATGTAAATGTATAGGTTTTCTATAGCGGCCGTCTGGCCTCGACCCTGCTATTTTGCAATGAATTCATTGGGTGAGATCCTTCACCACCGCTGCCCGTTTGAATGGGTGCCACGCCATTTAAGGTCCCTGCGCACGCACCGTACTATCCCGAGATTCAAATCTCTGAAATAAGCCACGACCGGGACGCGAACCTGGGATCCTCACGCACAGAGGCTCCTTGTCGTACGCACTCACCGATGAAGCTAACTAGGCAAGTGACTTAGCGCATCCTTTTAAGGACCGATCCCATTTGCTGGACATATGGTCCTATACCTGTATGTGGGACATATGAAATCCATATGGGTATGCTGTCATGTGGGCTTCATATGTCCCGCTATTTGGTTGGACATATGAAGTCCATGTAACAATATTCTGAAAAAGTCTTAAATGCGACTTTTAAGAATTTCACCTTTGAGACTTTTTAGATGGTGTTGTATTCTGTCATGATAACTAACAAAATATTGTTAACACAAGTTTCTATATCAACGAGTTACTGTCAGCCAGAACAACATCATCGTTTATATTTTATTTCATGAAAACATAATGTAATTTTCCAATGAAATGTTTCATGGGAACATTACTTGTATTCTGTCATGATAACTAACTAAATATTATTAACACAAGTTTCTATATCAACGAGTTATTGTCAGCCAGAACAACAGCATCGTTTATATTTTATTTCATGAAAACATAATGTAATTTTCCAATGAAATGTTTCATGGGAACATTACTTGTATTCTGTCATGATAACTAACTAAATATTATTAACACAAGTTTCTATATCAACGAGTTATTGTCAGCCAGAACAACATCATCGTTTATATTTTATTTCATGAAAACATAATGTAATTTTCCAATGAAATGTTTCATGGGAACATTACTTGTATTCTGTCATGATAACTAACTAAATATTATTAACACAAGTTTCTATATCAACGAGTTATTGTCAGCCAGAACAACATCATCGTTTATATTTTATTTCATGAAAACATAATGTAATTTTCCAATGAAATGTTTCATGGGAACATTACTTGTATTCTGTCATGATAACTAACTAAATATTATTAACACAAGTTTCTATATCAACGAGTTATTGTCAGCCAGAACAACATCATCGTTTATATTTTATTTCATGAAAACAATGTAATTTTCCAATGAAATATTACATGGGAACATGTGGAACCACGGTATACAATTTACACAGTATTCAACTTCATCACGATTTTGAGTTTTCGAACGGATTGTTCTATTTTGAGTTTTCGAACGGATTGTTCTATTTTGAGTTTTCGAACGGATTGTTCTATTTTGAGTTTTCGAACGGATTGTTCTGTTCGTGATTAAAGCCCTTTCGACCTCAAAGCATAGACAGTGCCTCCGATTGGTTCTCTTGAAGCTGTACTCTGCAAATGTCCAATTCCAATTATAATATGTTTAGGGATGCTTGTCACCCATCGACATGGTAAACCGAGACCTCCTATTCATAGGTGTCTTATTACTCATGTAAGTGCTTCATGTTTTCCTACCCAAAGAGGTCATACAACTCGTGTAAGTGGTTCATGCTTTCCTACCCAAAGAGGTCATACTACGTGTAAGTGGTTCATGTTTTCCTACCCATAGAGTGCACATCTGAATACGACCCAAGCATACTCCGAATACTCCTGGGAATGCACCCTCATACGAAGCTACCTGTCCACATGCAGTCCCACTCACAGAGTTAGCCACGGTCCATGAAGCTTACTATAAACACTCGTAATACAACAGAATGCAGTTCGCTGCAATTCAGACGATTTTGATTCATCGATGTTCCATCGGCATCTTTTCATCTTTGCCTGGATGAATGACGCTGTCTGCGGTGGATGCTCACGTAGGTCACTCACGACGTGGTTGTCGATGCATTATGACGCCGACCATCACGAATCGTCTGCTCAGCTATTGCTATGCTTCACCGAAATCAATCAATCAATCAATCTTCGGAGAAACATCAGTACTTCTGATGTCCTGTTTTCAGAAGTCCAACGATTGTTCGTCGTTCGTCTTCCCGCTCCCTTGGACGCACCTGTCCTTTTTCCAGTTGGTTTTCGTCCTCGCATTTGTGGCATATGAGGCCCATATGGGAATATTGTGGGACACAGTGGTGTAGTGGTATGGTTGGTGCATCGTAGCCGGAGGGTAGCGGATTCGAATCTGCCTCAAGGCGCTGTGTAGCGACCTTGGACAAGTTGCTCACCCACAATTGTCTGTGAGGAAGGTAACGGGAAACCACGTCACTCATCTCATCCTCGGGTGGCATAAAGCCAATGGACCTGCCTTCGGGCAGAGAACTCATCATCATCATCATCACCATCATCATCACCATCATCACCATCATCATCGGCATCATCATCATCATCATCACCATCATCACCATCATCATCATCATCATCGGCATCATCATCATCATCATCATCATCGGCATCATCATCATCATCATCATCATCATCGGCATCATCATCATCGTCATCACCATCATCATCATCGGCATCATCATCATCATCATCATCATCATCATCATCATCATCATCGGCATCATCATCATCATCATCACCATCACCATCATCATCATCGGCATCATCATCGGCATCATCATCATCATCACCATCATCATCATCATCACCATCATCATCACCATCATCACCATCATCATCATCATTATCGGCATCATCATCATCATCATCATACTGTCATACAGGTTTGTTGTTGTTGAGGTTATAGGCCTACCTCGATCTCTGACCAGATTCTCTTTTTCCTGCTGCGTAATTTGACTCATACCCCTTTCTCTTTTCTTAAACACAGCCTACCCTAACAGTCCCTCTCCCCCTTCTCTCTCTCTGGTCTTCTTGCAACCGGACTTGGTTCTTGACATGGAATCTTTGGACAACCCGACAGACTTGACACAGCGCTCGTGAATAAGCTGGTACCCTGCGCTTAGCTTTTAAATAGCGCTTTAGAACTTTCAAGTATACTGATCTTTAGTACTTTCAAATATATTGATTGTTGATCGTGATTTGGTGTGGACCAGCGGATATGTGCATGCTGCTACTGGTGAGATTTCTAGTCATGTGAGCAGTGCTTGCTAACTGCTGAATATTTTCTTCTTGATGACACTTGACACCATTTTTCCATCCTGCTTGCTTTACATAATTATTATGTATCATAAGATAACAAAACAATGGTTTTAAGTGGTTCTGAGAAGACAAGTAATCTGTGTCAGAACCACTGAAAATTATCCAGAATGGTTTGACAGCCAATCCTCTTGACTGGCTTAGTTAGCTACATCGGTAAGTGCGTACGACAAGGAGACTGTGCGCGAGGATCCCAGGTTCGCCTCCCGGTCGTGGCTTGTTTCGGAGATTTAAATCTCGGGCAAGGGGACCTTAAATGGCGTGGCCGCCATTCAAACGGGCATCGGTGGCGAAGGATCTCACCCGATAAATTCATTGCAAAATGAGCAGGGTCGAGGCCACACGGTCGCTATAGAAAATCTATAAATTTGCATTTACACTTTCCTAGCTTCTTTTTAAAAGCCGTGATAGTGTTCACTGAGTTTCACAAGACAACAATTCTTGAGCTGCGGCCAATTAGATTATGTTGTATTACGAATGTAATGTAATGTAACAAACACTTATAAGGCGCTCTTCAAGTACCTCTCAAAAGCGCTGATGACACGGCTATCCTACCGATCTAAACAAGTGCGTTTTCAAGTTAACAGAGAATGTACATTGAGTTAAACTAAGTGGAAAAGTACGAATGTTTAAAGGGAGACTGAGACTGAATGTTTATATCTGTGGCCTTGAGTAGCCTTGTTCGGTGCTAATTCAAAGAACCTCTGCTACTGCGCTGCCTCCTTTCCACTGACGACCTTATAAATGTAAATATAAAATGTAAATGTATAGGTTTTCTATAGCAACCGTATGGCCTCGACCCTGTTCACTTTGCAATGAATTTATTGGGTGAGATCCTTCACCGCCGCTGCCCATTTGAATGGGTGTCACGCCATTTAAGGTCCCCGTGCACGGACCGTACTAGTCCGAGATTTAAATCTCTGAAATAAGCCACGATCTGGACGCGAACCTGGGATCCTCACGCACAGAGGCTCCTAGGCGTACGCACTTACCGACGTAGCTAGCTAGGCCAGTAAAAGCTTCATCGCGGTCTCCTCCTCTGCTCCTCGTTCTCTCTAATGTTGTTAGCCCACACCTTTTCAACCGTCCTTCATAGCCCAGCCGCATGCTAGTTTCCTCTGCTGTCGGAACTTCTTGATAACAACCCAGTTGGAATTTTTGCTGTATTTTCTGCTTCTGTCCCAGTTAGCTACATTGGTTAATGCGCACGTCAAGGCACCTCTGGCCGAGAGGATGCCGATTCGTAGACCGATCGAGGTTATATTTAAGAGATTTTAGCACTGTCCATATAAGGGGCCTTATTGGCGTGGCGCCCATTCAAACAGGCAGCGGTGTTGGAGTATCTTTGAAATAATGAGCAGGGTCGACGCCAAATATACAAGGAGTCGCTTATATGCAATACCGCACAATTCTCAATCACAATCTTTAATAATAATAATAATAAATAATAATAATAATAATAATAATAAGACAATTTCTAAAGCGCCGTAACACGACCGAGGCCGAAGAAAAGGGCGCTGTACATAAGCTCAAGCGACAATAGAAAATTAACTACAGTCATACGATAATTTAAATAGAAACTTTTTAGGCCCTTTCTTAACCGCATCCAAGGATGGAGTGTTCTTCATATGGTCGGGAAGGCTATTCCACGCAGTGGGTCCGGCAATCGAGAAAGAGCTTTCGCCAAACCGCGTGGAAGACCTCGGGACCTGCAGTTGGTTCCTCGACGAGGACCTCAGCCGACATCTGTTCTCATTATCTCCGACTCCAATACAAAATTCATAGATGTAGTCCGGCACAGAACCAGTCGAGATCCAAGTGAATCCAGAGGGCGGAAGACAGTATATGGAGGCAGAAGATCAGGGTCCATCGTATCAATTCCAGCAGGCTTACCCACCACCACTGACTTCCGGTTTCCCTGATCTGCAGGAGTTCGACCGGATTTTCCAGTGGATTGCGATTTTTTGATTAATCATAATCGTAAACTCGAGATTTCTACAGCGAACAACGAATGCTAAGTCGCGGGAACCAGCTTATTCACAGGCGCTCAGTCAAAAAAAATCGATAGGCAGGAAGGTTCGGTTCCAGGTCGAGATCCGAGTCAGGCAGGCAATCAGACGGTTACGGTGAGTGGTGTTTGGAATTGGATTTGCAGGATAGAGAAGAGGAAGAAGAGGAATCAGGATAGGATCCGCGGAAGAGGAGTGTTTGCAGTTTTGAGTGGAAGACTACTGTTTCACGAGAAAGGGATATCGATTGATGCCTTCTTTGCATCATTTTGATCGTGCTGCAAAATTTCTTGGATTAGATCAGATAAGATAAAATCAAATCAGACAAGACCAGACAAGACCAGACAAGACAAGACAAGACCAGATAAGACCAGACAAGACCAGACAAGACCAGACAAGACCAGATAAGACCAGACAAGACCAGACAAGACCAGACAAGACAAGACAAGACCAGACAAGGCCAGACAAGGCCAGACAAGACCATACAAGACCAGACAAGACCAGACAAGACCAGATAAGATAAGATAGGATAGGAGCGGATGGGATGGGACTGATTAGATTAAATTAGATTAGACTAGAATAGATTAGATTAGACACACAGTCCCTCTGCCGTCACCGACCTTACCAGACTGAGCATGGCACGAACAGTTTTTCCGTGTCTCTGTGGACCCATTCCGTTTTATGTACTAACCGTTCTTGCCATCAATAAAAGTCCAACATCACGAGAGGACAGCACGAAACTTAACGTGCTTTGCAAGACGACAATAGTACACTTGGCAATTCCCTTCCGCGAACATAAACGATACCGAACGCATCTTGGAACATCTCCGAGATTCAAGCATAACTGTGCGTTAGTTCGAATCGGATTATCCGACGGTAATAGAAACGCAGAGATGAAAACAAGCTATATCCCGAGGAGCATAAAATTCCACGTACATCGCATATATTTTTCAGATATACATACTCGGTTCCTTTGTTTGTACACATGTATTTGTATGTATACATAAGAAGCAGACCTCTACATAAGAGGCTACATTATAACGTGAATTCCTACATATAGGACCTTAAATCCAGCATATGGGGCCATATGGTGACATATGTGAAGCCATTATAACAATATTTCCATATGGGATTCATATGTCCTACATATAGGACCATATGTCCAGCATATGGTCCCATATGGTGGGACATATGAAGCCCATCTGACAACATACCCATATGGGCTTCACAAGTCCTATATATGACGCTTCTGTAGGGAATATAAACAGCAATTGATGGGGCAGGGTAATAGTGTTTTGAAG
Organism: Norana najaformis; assembly: GCA_964023275.1. Lineage (NCBI taxonomy): Eukaryota > Metazoa > Annelida > Clitellata > Crassiclitellata > Hormogastridae > Norana > Norana najaformis. The sequence continues at coordinate 22,014,250 of OZ029927.1, forward strand.
GACTTGCCCTAGTCTGTCTGTCTGTCTGTCTGTCTGTCTGCTTGCCTGCCTGTCTGCCTGCCTGTCTGTCTGTCTGTGTGTCTGTCTGTCTGTGTGTCTGTTCATACACAATGACCATCTCGGATTTGGAGGTTTAGACCGGCGAACTGCAAAGGAAGGCAGGTGCAAATGTATGCAGACATCTATGCGTTAATTTAAGAAATGCATCCAGGTGTCTAACTTGTGATTATGTAGCCTCTCTTTCAAAGGCGTTAATGTTTACATGAGGCGCGTTAGAAAAAAACTGGGCAGGAGAGGAAAATGGATGAGTGACGGAAAGAGGAGGAAGAGGAAAGAAGAATAGAGGCAAATGGAGGAAGAGGAACGTAGAAGAATAGAGGCAAAAGGAGGAAGAGGAAAGCAGAGGAATAGAGGCAAATGGAGGAAGAGGAACGTAGAGGAATAGAGGCAAATGGAGGAAGAGGAAAGCAGAGGAACAAAAGCAAATGGAAGAAGAGGAACGTAGTGGAATAGAGGCAAATGGAGGAAGAGGAACGCAGATGAATAGAAGAAAATGGAGGAAGAGGAGCGTAGAGGAAGCTCACAGTTTGGTGTCGTCTCAAGGAAAACATGCGATCAATAACAACAGACTGCGGCAATGCATTATGGGATACTCATGGATCAAACACGACGTGGCATTAACGGATACAGACAGACAGACAGACGCAGTCAGACAGACAGACAGACATACAGACAGACAGAGACAGAAACATAGACAGACAGATACAGTAATATACAGACAAATAGGCATACAGAAAGCCAGCCAGACAGATAGACAATCACAGCCACAGCCAGATAGACAAACAGACAGACAGAACGACAGACAGACAGAAACACAGACAGACAGCCACAGACAGACAGAAACACAGATAGACAGCCACAGACAGACAGAAACACAGACAGACAGTCACAGCCACAGACGGACAGAAACACAGACAGACAGTCACAGCCAGATAGACGAGCAGACAGACAGACCCACAGGCAGACAGACAGACAGACAGACAGAAACACAGACAGACAGCTACAGACACAGACAAACAGAAACACAGACAGACAGCCACAGCCGCAGCCAGACAGACAAACAGACCGACAGACAGACAGTCAGAAACACAGACAGACAGATACAGTAATACACAGAGAGACACTGAGTCGACAGATGCGTGCACCAGGACAGGCAGGCAGGCAGACTCATCTGCCATTCCAGCGATGGCACCGATTCAAGCGATCAACCGGATTCTTGGTCGGGTTGGCCAATGGTCGTAAGAAATTTACTTCAGAGACGGCTGAGGGCAAATGCGACCTCTGGGATGAAAAAGATGGGCACCTGACCTCGAATGACATTTGTCTTGATAAAGAGGACAACAGACCGGACTGGCCTTTGCTGACCTTTGTCAGTTACGATCAGGGACACGGAAGGATTCAGAGGACAAACGCAAGTGGTTACAAGCAACAAAGGACAATTGTACGTTTGTGGCAGTTAGGTAAGGTAAGGTAAGGTAAGGTAAGGTAAGGTAAGGTAAAAGATGAAGGCAACATAATCATTTGTTGAAAATCCCCAGTGAGTTAGTGATCCGGATGTATGCATGTGATGGTTTAAACTAGCGCGATCTGGCGAATAATATGGCAACTAAGAGGCTTTTAGAAAAGTCAGTATGTTGGGGTAAAGTGTTTTTTTAATCGGACAGAGAATTTTTCCATAAGGAACGTTTCGCTAAACTAGCGCGCAGATGCCAGGGAAGCTAGTTGTTCTAGTTATCCATTTAGGCTGATGATTGATGCCATAACGACACAACAGACCTGTTCAATGCGACCGAAATCCTACAAAACTAAATTAAATTATTCCATTTTGACAATGAACAGAGCAAGTCCAGTGGTCACCCAGCAACACCTAATCAGTTTAAAAGTTCCCAATATCAGCTGCAGCTGGAAAAGTGCACCGGGTGCAGACGGTAATTGCGGCAAGATCTATGGTAAAATTATGCGGATACAGGACGACTAGAGGGTCGTGATTGGCTGGAATAATAGGGTCACTCTTCTTGCAAAACGTGATTGGCTGCAATAATCGGGACAATTGTTTCATACGAAACTTGATTGGCTGCAATAATCGGGAGGGACATTTGTGTCATACTAAACGTGATTGCCTGCAATAAAAGGATAACTTTTCATGGAAAACGTGATTGGCTGCAATAATCGAGACAATTGTTTCATACGAAAGGCGATTGCCTGCAATAAAAGGATAACTTTTCATGCAAAACGTGATTGGCTGCAATAATCGGGTCAAGTCTGTTTCATACGATACGTGACTGCCTGCAAGAATAGGCTCACTTTTCATTCAAAGCGTGATTGACTGCAATAATCGGTCAAATTTTTCATAAGATACATGGCTGCCTGCAATAATAGGGTCACTTTTCACACAAAACGTGATTGGCTACAATAATCGGGTCAACTGTTCCATACGAAACGTGATTGGCTGCAATAATACGGGCATTTTTCCTGCCCACAGTTCTGAGCTGGCACGAAAACTTACCAAACAACCTGGCTTTTGCGGACTTGATTTGAAGCAGCGCCGGTGAATAAGCTGGTCTCCTTTATATGAATTTTGCATGGCACTGAGACATTTCGGAGATTTACATATACATTTACAATGATCTACACGAGATAAGTACATCGTTTGGCCTTAGAAGTCTTTTCCTCGGTACTTTACATTCTGATCAGTGGCGTTCCAACCACAACAGTAAAACCCTCGGATATTTTCGAAAACGTTTTATCGCAGGTCGCCTGCCTTCTTTAGCCCAGTTCTTTTCCGATCGTCTCTTGTGAGATACTTACTACCCAGACTACTGTATGACTCCATTCCAACCTAAAAGACACATACGAGCCACTAGAGAATCGTAAAGAACAATGATCACGGAAACCAGAATTCCCCGGCTGGATCGCTCGAAGTAGAAACCTCAACCCTTTGCCTGGCCAGGAATAGGCATTGAAGACATCTATGGAATAGCTTACCAAACTGAGCTGGGACAAAATGGCAGACGAATAAATAAAGTGCAGTAAAACAGAACCGCTTTGTATAAAACAACACAAAGCCTACGACTTAACGTCTCTAAGATGCCCCTGTTTAGATTTCCTAGGCAGCCATGTCCCATCACCGCTGACAGGTCCCCTAAAAGGCGCTATATAATTGTCCAAATGCACACTTGGCCTGAAACACATTGCCATCACAATCGTTGCCATGGTATCTCAGCTGGCGTAGTTAGCTACATTGGTTAAAGCTTACGTCAAGGTGCCTCTGTGCGTGAGGATGCCGGTTCGCATACCGATCGTGACTTAATTTAGAGAGTTGAATCTCGAGCTAGCACGGTCCGTACACGGGGACCTTAAATGGCGTGGCGCACACTCAAACGGGGCGGTGGTGAAGGATCTCACCCGATCAATTCACTTAAAAATGAATATGATCGAGGCCATACTGTCGCTACATACGTGGAAAACCGTGTACATTTACATTTACATTGATGGTAGCGGATCTACATTAACTACCGATGAAAAATGTTAGAAATCAAAAGCCTAATTCCTGGAATGTTCATGATCAATATCCGACGGATCAACCCAGTAAATCAGAGCTTTAAAAAAGAACAGATATCGCGGGATAGCAATACTAAGCTGCCTCAGTTATGCCAAGTTCCAGCCGATTGGGGACTCAATATCTGGTTAGGGTCACCGTCCTTCTTCTCTGCTCCCTCCCCTGCTTAATTGACTGTCTGGGTGAATGCATCATTCCGTGTGAATGTCAGTGGCTCATTGTCTGTCTTCCTGTCTGTCTGTCTGCCTGTCTGTCTGACTGGCTGTGTTTCATTGTCTGCCTTCTTGCATGTATGTTTATCTGAATGATTTCATGTGTTTCATTGTCTGCCTTCTTGCATGTATGTTTGTCTGTCTACCTGTCTGTGTTTCATTGTCTGTGTTTCATTGTCTGTCTTCATGCCTGTATGTCTGTCTGTCTGCCTACCTATGTCTGTCTGAATGCCAACATTACACTCGCTCGTCTGTCTGTTAGTCTGCATCTGTGTGCCTTTGTCTGTTTGTCCTTCTTAGTACCTCTGCGTCCGTCTGGCTGACTGTCTGTCTGAAGAGAATAATGCCTATTTAATTATCTTGTCTATGAGGAAAATCCAGATATAGATTCCGGTTCATTCGGAAAGAGTGGCAGATTTAGCTGTAGAATTGGGGGCCCCTCCTCGTTCGCCCCCTCCTCGCCCCTCTGGGTTTCTATGCCCGCGCCCCTCAGCTCAGACCAGACCTGTGAAAAGTGGGAATCTAGACATCCAGTATACAGAAAGAGAGATATACACACAGGCAGACATTCAGAGAGAGAGAGAGAGAGAGAGAGAGAGAGAAAGAGAAAGAAGGAGAGAGAGAGAGAGAGAGAAAGAGAGAGAGAGAAAGAGAAAGAGAAAGAGAGAGAGAGAAAGAGAGAGAGAGAAAGAGAGAGAGAGAAAGAAAGAGAAAGAGAGAGAGAGATAGAGAGATAGAGAGAGAGAGAGAGAGAGAGAGAGAGAGAGAGAGAGAGAGAGAGAGAGAGAGAGAGAGAGAGAGAGAGAGAGAGAGAGAGAGAGAGAGAGAGAGAGAGAGAGGCAGAGCGACAGCCAAATCAACGCCCACACGATCGACAAAGAGAAACCATAACATGGAAATTATACGCATATTCATTGACATACCCCAGACAGAACAGAGAACCAGTATTGAAAACACGAACCACGTGATCAAACCATGTAATCGAACCACGTGATCGAAATAAATTTACGAAACAAATCTGGTTAAAAAACATTCTAACAAGTTTAAAAGAGACACATCAACTCTCTTACTCTATTACTCGTAATCGTAATCGTAAAACTCGAGATTTCTACAGCGCTCAATGAAAGCTAAGTCGCTGGAACCAACTTATTCACATGCGCTCAGTCAAAACAAAATCGATAGGCAGGAAGGGGTTCGGTCCCAGGTTAAGATCCAGGAGTCACGCAGGCAGACAGTCAGACGGCTACGGTGGGTGATGTTTGGAACTGGATCTGCAGGATAGTTAAGCGGAAGAAGAGGAATCAGAATAGGATCTGCGGAATTGGAGTGTTTTCAAACCATTTAATACCATTGATACCATCATTATCATCATATTTATCATCATAATTATCATCATCTTCGTCAATACTTCATACCCATGCCTGCCCCTACGGGATTGATTTAACGGATTGATCTTCTTCGTCTTATTTTAATGACTGGACATGAGCACAACATACATGCAGTAAAGTAAAGTATCCAGAACCTCACAAGTGAGACGTAGGAGAGGCGCTCATTTCCTTTTCTTAGGTCCTTAAATGGTGTAGGATCTCACCCGATAAATTCATTGAAAAATGAGCAGGGTCAAGACCATGCGGTTGCTATAGGAAACCATGTATATTCACGTTTAATTTTACAAAGATTAGGTTGTGCTTAGACACCTTTAAATTGCATTTATCCGAAGCTATATAGCGGTCAGTTTCGTTTAATCGGTAGTGTCCGAAATCCGAAACAATTAAAGAAATGTCGATGTCAACGGCCCTGGCAGCCATAAGATGTCGTTAAACACTGAACAGTAGTACAAATTAAAGGAGTGGCGCCCATTCAAACGGGCAGTGGTGCTGAAGGATCTCACTCGATAAATTCATTGAAACATGAGCAGGGCCGATACCATATGGGCGCTATAGAAAACTGCGTACATTCACATATAAAGATATGTGTGCATCGAAATGAAGCTGAAATCCATCAAAACAAGACAACAATACGAAAAAAATCGCAAACTCCAAAAACTCACTTTCTTGCAGTTCCTGATGAAGCTCATTACTCGCGCGAAGACATCCATATCGTCCGCAGTCTCGTTTCCGGTCCAAAGGCAGTAGCCGGAAGAGTCGGTCTTCGATGGACGATATCTTCAGCGCAGAGCCGACGAAGAACCGGAAGACAACGAAACGCTGGCAACGGAGAAACTGGTTCCGCTGTCTGGCGGAGTAAATATCGCAGCGAGCGTCGGAAAGTCGCAAAAGGCGGCACATCATTCCTGTAATGAGTTCATGAATCGCAGTCGATGGCTTCCGGGATCTTCCTCGTTTTTGCCTCACTGACCAGACAATCGATCGATCGATCGAAGATGGGGGCGGGGTTGGAAAAAGCAGATCGGAAGTCGTCCCCGTGGCGTACACGTCTGAAATGAGAAATTCATGAACTGGGAATCCCGGCGTCCTTGCTATGATACCGTCGTTGCTATGGTAACGTCGTTGCTACGGTAACGTCGTTGCTATTATAATGTCGTTGATATGGTAATATCGGTGTTTTGGTAACGTTGTTGTGATGGTAACGACGTTGCTATGGTAACGTCGTTGCTATGATAGTGCAACATCGGCAATCGTCATCGTTGTGAGTGCGCAAAGCGGTCAGTCGATCGGGCAGTCGGTCATTCGAGCAGCGAAAGTGACCAGTCACTACAAATCGCCGGTTGAAATACTCCTCACTGACCATCGATCGATCGATCGTACACTCAATCAGTCAATTCTTGGGTGTTATTTGATTATTGCCAAGACAGAAAGGGCAAAGTGCATGGGATGAAGTAACAGTCAGTCCGCGATGCCTGTTGGGTCGAGATTAAAAGCCAACATTTCGTAGATGGCATTTCCTATGAAGCTTTATGTAGAAATCTGTCTGCCTGCCTGACTCTTGGATCTTGACCTGGAACCGAACCCTTCCTGCCTATCGATTTTGTCTTGACTGAGCGCCTGTGAATAATATGGTTCCAGCGACTTGGCTTTCGTTGGGCGCTATAGAAATCTCGAGCTTACGATTACAATTACGAAGGGGTGACTGATAGTGTAGTGGTTAGCATGTTAGGCTTCACGCTGCTGAGAGCTTTCTGCAGACACATTTAGCAAAGAAGTGTTATCTTCGCCTTTTAAACACTCTTCCAGACTTGAAAGCGACGGTTTCAAGTTGCCGAGAGTTCCCCATAATTTTTTAAAAGTCATATGCTTTTACCGGCCGCTGTTTTCCTCTCCTTGTTATCACCAGCGCTCAAAAATTCTCTCGATTGTTTCGCTTTCGTTTTCCTATTTCTCCGGCTGAATTCCTACAACGGTTTTATCGAGACTGTTTCTGCAGAACAAATTTAATGGGGAATTTTCGCCGAAACAGATTTGAGGGGAATCAACTCAACAGCGTTTCCCTCGAAAATTAAATGCGTCAGGGTCGGATTCCACTCCCCGGGTCCACTTTTGAAGGTTAATGATGGTCGAACAGTAGGAAAAGTGTCGACCATCAGTCTCTCCCAAACACGTAGAACCCAACCATAAGATTATCCTCCAGTCTGACAGGTGATATTGTCTGGACGTACATAACTGGGTACGTGTGACTGTGTGTACCGGTAGATCTGTCTGTCTGTGTGTCTGTCTGTGTGTCTGTCTGTGTGTGTCTGTGTGTGTGTGTCTGTGTGTCTGTGTGTCTGTCTGTCTGTGTGTGTGTGTCTGTGTGTGTGTGTGTGTGTCTGTCTGTCTGTCTGTCTGTCTGTCTGTCTGTCTGTCTGTCTGACATTGTGCAGCCAAGCGCTTGTCGGAATCAAAGCGCCAAAGCCGGCGTCGAAGAGAGAACCTATCGAGCAGCGGGCGATACAGTATGTATGAATGTACAAATGTATGTATGTATGTCAGTACATAAATATGTATGTATATATATGTGTGTATAAGTATATATGTATATATGTATGTATGTATGTATGCATGTATATAGATATGTATGTATATGTGCATGGTTGCATCTGGCTATTTATATAGCGCCTTTTAACAATCTCACAGGGGAATATTTAAGTATAAGGGTGGCTGCCATATAGGGACCCATACATCGGCTCATATCCGTCTAAGGACAAAACCCCTCTCCGTCCGTCCGTCCGTCGGTCGATGGCGGTGGGCCTGAGCTGCACTGGACGGGGGCTGCAGACATCGACCGACCCACCGAGCGGCCTTGACACGTCCCTCCGTCCGTCATTCTGCAACTGAGGCGAATGGGACTGCGACATGTATATATGTATATATACATGCATACATACATACATACATAGATACATACACACACATACATACATATATACATATATACTTATATACATATATATACATACATATGACTGTTTGTCACACCGTGACAAACGCATACATACGACGAAGAACACAGTCGATCATGAGAGAGAAGAGAAGGAGGAGGAGAGAAAGAAGAGGAGAGGACAAGGAACAGGAGAATATGAGAAGAGAAGGAGAAGGAAAGATGAGAAGAAGAGAAAGAACAGAAGGAGAGGAGAAGGAAGAGAAGGAGCAGGAGGGAAAGAAGAGGAGAAGGGAATGAGAACATTGAAAGAGAAGAAATAACAGGAGAGGAGGAAGAGAATGAGGAAGATGAGGAGAAGGAAGAGGAGGAATAAGAAATTAGAGTAACGGGCATGACCACGGAATTCGACTGACTGAAGCGATCGTAATCGTAATCTCAAGATTTCTACAGCGCCCAACGAAAGCGAAGCTAAATCGCCGGAACCAGCTTATTCACAGGCGCTCAGTCAAAACAAAATCGATAGGCAAGATGGGTTCGGTTCCAGGTCAAGATTCAAGAGTCAGGCAGGCAGGCGATTGTCAGCTAAACCGTTTAACTCAGTTGTCAAGTTATCCGAAAGCCATTGCAGTGTCGGTCCATTTGAACAGCGCATATGGTCGGCCATCACGTTTCGAACCTCTGCACCTGACAGCCGCACAAGCGGAGTTCTATAAGCTTGCGTGTGTTAACTAGTGTTATCGTGGCCCAATTGACTTGTACGTCTGTTGGTTGAGCCCTGCGTGCGTGCGGAAGCTTGCAACTGGTAGCACTTTCCAGCTATCGACTGGTAGATATGTATGTCTGTCTGTCTTCCTACCTGCCATTCTTTCTTTCTGTCTGTCTGTCTGTCTGTCTTCCTGCCCGCCATTCTGTATGTCTGGCTGTCTGTCTTCCTACATGCCATTCTTTCTGTCTGTCTGTCTGTCTGTCTTCCTGCCCGCCATTCTGTCTGTCTGGCTGTCTGTCTGTCTGTCTGTCCGTCCGCCTGACAGTGTGCATCATGATAGCGGCACTATAGAAGTCATTATATTAGATACCTGAGCATTGTTTACTAGCAAATGAACTGTCTGCACTTAATGACATTTTCTATCCTTTAAGCTCGGGAATACAGACCGCCTCTGATTAGCCTCTTGTAGCGGCGCTACACAAATTCCCAATTACACAGCTAGGCTACATCAGATGGTGGAATCGATGCACCACACCTCAGTTGCCTCATACCTGTCACTGGCTCCAAGCGATGAAGAAATCGAACCCGAAACCTCCGTCCAATTCGCCCAAACTAATCCACGACGGAAGGAAACAGACGCCAGATGACGTTAGCTTGTACTCAAAAACACCTCAGCAGATATCTCGTCCAGTCGAGCTAAATGCGCAATATATTATAGCGCTAGAAGAACGAAAAACCTCTCGGCTTCTCGAGCAGCGTGCCAGCACTGGCCGACGCATGCGCCGGAGACCACACCCACGCGGTGAACATATGCTTCGTGGCGCCGCGCAGCGGTTGCTGTTTCTTCCTATCTCGCACACCAACGGAAAGTGGTTAAGGGATATCGATATGGATCGTGTTGGCCTCTCCCTCCCTATCTCCCTCCCTCCCTCCCTCCCTCTCTCTCTGTCTCTGTCTGTCTGTCTGTCTCTCTCTATCTCCTCTCCCTCTCACTCTCTATCTCTTCCTCCCTCCCTCCTTCTCTCTCCGTCTCTGTCTGTCTGTCTGTCTGTCTCTCTCTCTCTTCCTCCTATTATGTCTAGGGCCACGGAGATTTAATATATTGTATCTGCGTTTTATATACGATGGCAGATATATGACAATAATAAAAACAATAATAATTATAAGACAATTTATAGAGCGCCGTAGTACGGCTGAGGCCGAGAAAAGGGCGCTGTACATGCACATAGATAATTTGTTTATTGTCATTTTGACGTAATTGATTGGATCAATTACTGAAGGAATTAATTAACTGAATTTAACGAATCAATCTGTTTGAGAACTCCATGATTTATTTGCTTTGACGTTCTGTAAAAATGTTTATTACTATTACTATTACTATTATTATTATTGTTATTGTTGTTATTATTATTATTATTGTTGTTGTTGTTATTATTATTGTTGTTGTTGTTATTGTTGTTATTATTATTGTTGTTGGTGTTATTATTGTTGTTATTATTATTATTATTATTATCATCATCATCATCATCATCATCGTCATTATAATCATTATTAGTCAATAGATTTCCATGACTTACAGCTATTTTATAGGCTACTTAGATCTCCACATAACAGTCTTCAACGGACAGCGACTCCAACATCCTACCATCATCTGGCTGCAACTGGGTGGGGTGGTAACGGATGACGTAATAGCTCTCTAGTTTATATTTACAACTCTACGGTCTAGTGCTCTGGACGTGCGGTACGTACCCGATACGCTAAACGGTCCATCCCCAGGGGGTCCGTGTGGATCTTGCCGATGCCCACGGCCTGCAGGGCAGACGCCCCCCGAGAGGGGGATGTACCGGTCGGCCAAACGGACGGGGGTTGGTTTTTCTCTGAAAGTGTATTGGAGAATCAATAATCGATTTTAAGGGCAGATCGTCGATTCGTGTCTGGCAATTAACGAGAGCCGATAGATTATGAATGAGGTCACGTGACGTTCGTCTGCAACGCGCATGTCCGATACAATGCGCCGTCTGTCGGCGTCGAAGAGAGAAGCTAACGAGCAGCGGGCGATCTGTCTGTCTGTCTGTCTGTCTGTCTGTCTGTCTGTCTGTAATCGTAATCGTAATCCCGAGATTTCAACAGCGCCCAACGAAAGCCACGTCACGGGGACCAGCCTATTCACAGGCGCTCAGTCAAAACAAAATCAATAGGCAAAAGGGTTCGGTTCCAGGTCAAGATCACAACTCAGGAAGAGACGTAGTGGCTTCCATCCCCTCCAATGCGATGTAATGTGAATCAGTGCAATGTAATGTAATCTAGTCTAACTTGCACACTTCTATAGCGCTGTTAACGCAATTCACAAGGAATCAATCGATGGCGCTTCTAACAAAACGGCTTTCCAAAAGCACAGTCCGTTGGACACACACACACACAGAGCGATATAGACCGGCACATAAAGCCAAGCAGACAGACGGACGGACAGACAGACAAACAGACATACATACATACATGCATACGGACAGATAGACAGACAGATATACATACATACATACATACGGACACACAGACAGATAGACATACATACATACATACATACGGAGAGATAGACAGACAGATAGACATACATACATACATATATACATGCAGACAGACAGACAGGCAGGCAGACAGACATAGTCAAACATACATACATACAAACAGACAGACAGATGCAGAACCTTCTGTATGCTGGACTGCACTGAGCGTCTTCGGCGGACAATATCCTGGACCGGAAATCCCAGATGATCGATTACTTCCGGTGTATCGATTGCGTGGTGTGTGTCTGTCTGTCTGTCTGTCTGTCTCTCTGTTCGTTCATAGCATAGATACCAATCGTAAAACTGTGGCCTCATTTTATATCGTTCGATCTATGGGCTTCCATTTTGCACTGGCTCCCTGTTGACCTACTTCTGAGTCAGATAGACAGACAGACAGACACACAGACAGACAGGAGTCGGGCAGGCAGACAGTCAGACAGCTAGGCTAGAAGTTGCTTAAAATTGAACCGGAAAGCGAGATAATTAGAAGAAGAAGAATCAGGATAGGATTTGAGAAAGAGGAGTTTTTTTCAGTCTATGATCTGCGCACAGATTACGAAGGTTCATGTGATGGTGAGTTCGTAAAATGGCTAGTAGTAGTGGTGGTAGTAGTAGAGTTGAGGTAGAAGTGGTGGTTGTAGAAGTGGTAGTGGTAGTAGTGGTAGCGGTAGTAGTAGTGATGGTGGTAGTGGTGGTGGTAGTGGTATAGCAGTAGTTTCTGTCTAACCATGCTGTGCCATAACGAAGATGATTAGCATCGCCCTCCCCTCTCTCCAGACTTCGGACTGGCCCCACCCGGCTACAGGCAGTGACCGAGTTCGCAAGCATCTAGCGATGTTCTATAGCGGCTGTGTATTGGCGAGATAACGATCGGCTGCAGCTCCGTCCGATTCTCAAGAGAAGCCAACATCCGAAGAGGACTGGAGTACCCGACTCTGGATTCCGCATTGATTGAGATGACTCGCATGATAACATCATGGAGAGTTCTGAAGCCCGGAAAGGGTTCTCTCTCTCTCTCTCTATGTCTCTCTCTCTCTCTCTCTCTCTCTCTCTCTCTGTCTCTCTCTGTCTATGTCGGTCTGTCTGTCTGTCTCTCACTATCTATCTTTCTCTTCATCTCTCTCTCTCTCTCTGTCTCTCTGTATCTGTCTGTCTGTTTGTCTGTCTCTGCCAGTCTGTCTATTTCTCTCTCTCTCTGTGTTTCTGTCTCTGCATCTCAATTCGCATGTATTTTCACTAAACGTTTTCCTAATGTTCGTTGGTTGTGCCTCCTCAATAATAATAATAATAATAATAATAATAATAATAATAATAATAATAATAATAATAATAATAATAATAATAATAATAATGATGATGATGATGATGATGATAATAATAGCGCCCTTCTATCTGTATCCAGCGTTGTAATGCCATTGCTTTCCGTTGCACTTCTCGTATTTTCTCGTATATTCTCGTATTGCAATCACGCACACACACATACTTGCGAGTACACGCACATACACATATGCACACAAACACACACACTCACACACACACACACACACACACACCTGTTTCGAAACGTGTTGCCATACATCGCCATCTTTCGCAGATGTTGGCTTCAATCGATGTGGTGCGAGATCGGTTCCGGGACGAAAGCATTTCCGGAAACTATTGTGATTGGTTCACGTGACCGATGACGTCACGTAACAGTTTGTTGCCACTTCTTTCGTCAAAATAATGCTTTGAACTCTGTGGCACAGCCGATGCTCGTCTCTTTAAAGCAATCTTGAACAACCCACACCATGTCTTACATCAGCTACTCCCACCAGTTAAAACCCTTAGTTATTCCCTACGGCCCCAAACCCATGATCGTATTATTCCTCCTGCTGACAATTTAACGCGTAAATGTTTTATTATTAGGATGTTGCATGCATATTAAATTTTCTTCTGTTCTTAAATACTTGTAAACCGATGTGCGATTAGCTATTGGTTAATAAGGAATATACTTACTTACTTCACTTATTTGTCCTAATTCCGACTGCATAAGTACAGACTGCTTGGGTGAATGTTAGGGCTTCTATTTTCCCACCTACTGAAATATTGTTTTGCCTTAAATTCTGCTAACAAGACAACAGAATTCCTTAAAATTAGTTTCACTACGTTGTGCCTTGGCGACAAAAGGAGGCGAAGTCGGAACATTTTTCGCCACGGAACCGATCTCACACCACACCGGCTTGATAGGATTTTCTAGAAGAAAAAAGATATATTATTAAAAATGAGAGGAAAATTAATCCAACTGACGTCAACCATTTAAGTCGCAGATGTAGTTAGAGCCGCAACTGTGTCATCCAGGCAATCTCGCTCAGCCGAGAGAGAAAAGCGCGTTTTATAGAACAGGTGCGATGACTGTATAAAGGAAGACGGCTGTTACAATACCCCGATAATGGCTTATTATAATAATACTTTTCATATTATAGTCTTTGTAAGCGAGATACACAATCCCATAATGTAAGAACAACAATTCATACGAAATCATAAATGTAAAATAAATGCCTTCCCATATCTCACGGCTTAAACACAACCCACCCTAACAGCTCCTCTCCCCTTCTCTATCTCTCTCCCTCTCTGTGTGTCTCTGTCTCTGTCTATCTCTGTCTCTCTCTGTCTCTGCCTGTCTTTGTCTCTGTCTCTGTCTCTGTCTGTCTCTCTCTCTGTGTCTCTGTCTCTGTCTGTCTGTCTGTCTGTCTGTCTGTCTGTCTGTCTGTCTGTCAGTCTCTCTCTCTCTCTCTCTCTCTCTGTGGCCTACTTGCAACCGGACTTGGTTCTTGACACGGCATCTTTGGACAACCCACTGACTTGACTCAGCGCTCGTGAATAAGCTTCTGTCCTGCGCTTGGCTTTTAAGTAGCGCTTTGCGGTTTTCGAAATGGCGGGTCTACGTTTACGATAACGATTACGGTGACCGTCCCAGAGATTTTAATAAGGGAATATCAGTGGCAGTTTACGTCGCCGATTTCTCAAAAGTTACATCGGATTCGCCAGGTGGCGACAGCAGCACAGCGCAGCAGGTTCAACCGCTGCGTGGACTTCATAAATGACGTCCGCAAAAAGGAAGGGAGGGCTCAATCATATGCAGAGGAGGTCAGAAGGATAATAATAATAATAATAATAATAATAATAATAATAATAATAATAATAATAATAATAAATGAAATGAATAAATGAAATTGCTTTTATTCCCAGATAATTATCTTGAAGTTCAAGCCCCAACAGTGTCTATTTGCATAATAATAATAATAATAATAATAATAATAATAATAATAATAATAATAATAATAATAATAATAATAATAAATGAAATGAATAAATGAAATTGCTTTTATTCCCAGATAATTATCTTGAAGTTCAAGCCCCAACAGTGTCTATTTGCATAATAATAATAATAATAATAATAATAATAATAATAATAATAATAATAATAATAATAATAATAAATGAAATGAATAAATGAAATTGCTTTTATTCCCAGATAATTATCTTGAAGTTCAAGCCCCAACAGTGTCTATTTGCATAATAATAATAATAATAATAATAATAATAATAATAATAATAATAATAATAATAATAATAATAATAATAATAATAATAATAATAATAATAATAATAATAATAATAATAATAATAATAATAATAATAATAATAATAACAATAATAACAATAATAATAATAATAATAATTCATCGGAACAACAGTCGGTGTTTCCGAAGAACTTTGACGACTTGACGACGAAGGTGAAGGAGCTGCCGGGAAATGGCATGACAACCGTGTCCGGGGCAACGGAGAAGTGATTCGGACGATGCCAAATACCGATACATGTCAAGCTGACTCCACCGGCAGTTTGAGTGACAGCGACCACCGTCTCCACATAATTCGATTCTTGTGTTAATTTAAAATTACGTAACAATGACTCGAATAATAATGATAATAATAATAATAATAATAATAATAATAATAATAATAATAATAATAATAATAATAATAATAATAATAATAATAATAATAATAATAATAATAATAAGATGGAAAAGATGGCTACGATGAAAGCGATGATGACGATAGTTACATAACTCCAAAGGCGTTAAAGCCTCCGATGTTCTCAGATGACATTCGACCTCCCAGCATTCACCAGCCTTCAGGTGCCCTGGGTGGAGACAAAGAAGAGAAGGAGAAGAAGAAGGGCGATGGAGATGAGGAGGAGGATCCAGAAATCGCTGAAGCGATACGAGAGGCGGAGGAAAAACGCAACGATAAATACCGCAAGATGGAAGAGGAGCGAGAGGTCATGCGGCAGGGCATTCGTGATAAGTATGGCATCCAGAAGAAAGAGGTTCCGAAGGAAGATCCGGGTCTCGAAGGTCGTCTAGGACGGAAGAAGAAATCCCCGGATGATATGGGTGACGGAAACCCAGATGAAGCATCGGAACAACAGTCGGTGTTTCCGAAGAACTTTGACGACTTGACGACGAAGGTGAAGGAGCTGCCGGGAAATGTCATGACAACCGTGTCCGGGGCAACGGAGAAGTGATTCGGACGATGCCAAATACCGATACATGTCAAGCTGACTTCACCGGCAGTTTGAGTGACAGCGACCACAGTCTCCACATAATTCGATTCTTGTGTTAATTTAAAATTACGTAATAATGTGTTGTTCATTTAAATTGTTTCTGTTTTGTTTAAATCTTTTTATTTTAATTAATAATAATAATAATAATAATAATAATAATAATAATAATAATAATTATTATTATTATTATTATTATTATTATTATTATTATTATTATTATTATTATTATTATAATAATAACATGCAAATTTCCATTTAGACACCCTTATAACGGGACCAGTATGCACTATATATTCATAAACTGCGTTTATGATGGGCAGTTAAAAAGAGTACATACATTACCTACGGAAACAAAAATCTTAAAGGAAACGATAAGAAGAAAGAAATGAACTTATGGACAACGTCAACAACATTTTCAAATCGAAGACGTCAACGGCCTTAGTTGCCATAAGATGTCGTTAAACCCATGGACATATATATATATATATATATATATATATATATATATATATATATATATATATATATATATATATATATATATATATATATATATATTATATATATATATATATTATATATATATATATATATATATATATATATATATATATATATATATATATATATATATATATATATATATATATATATATATATATATATATATATATATATATATATATATATATATATATATATATATATATATATGATGGGAGGGAAAAGGAATATTAAGTGATAAGATAAGGTCGCCGTGAACGGCCCTGGAAGCCGTAAGATGTCGCTAAACAATGGAAATACCACTAAATATGAGGATAAACTCAGCCACTGTCGCTTAGCGCTTAAACGCTTAAGCGACAGCTTCGTCTTATGCGTCTACGTTCGGTAAGCGCTGTCAGCGGCTCTGGAACCCACAAAGCGTCCTTAAACACAGGATTCTGTTACTCAAATGGCGCATTAGAAGAACCAGCGTCGTATCAAGTTTAAGGAACTCTATGCCCATGCTGAATTTCTGCGGTACACTGAAGCAGACTAGCCAGCCGTAACCTCCTGCCTAACGATTTTTGTTTTGACTGAGCGCATGTGAATATGCTGGTTCCCGCAATTTAGCTTTCGTTGGGCGCTGTAGAATTCTCGAGGTTACGATTACGATATTTTCTCAAAATATTTGCTGCAAGTGTAACTGAAAATTTGCATGGTGCCCTATCGAGAGAAAGTGCTTTGTGCATTGTGATAACGGCGCTATAGAAGTCGGATTTAACAATGGACATACATAGGCCTAGATACTCATAAGTACATACTTACTTACTTGCATGCATGGACAAGTATATTTAGGCCTACATACATAGATACATAGGCCTACATCCCTGGAAGTCATACATACATACACATATGCATATACAAGCATATCTGCAAACACTTTTACATATTTGGAGACTTATATACAAGGATATCATAAATACACACATACATACACATAGACATACATAAGTACGTTCGTACGTAGATGCATGCATACATACATACATATCTAAGCACATATATACACGTATATATATCGGCCTACATTATATACATACATACATATATATATTATAAGTATACATACATATGTATCTGAAATAATATAATTAGAAGTATATATACATTACATACAATATACATGCAAATATACATACATACATACATACGTACATCCATACATACATGCATGCATGCATACATACATACATACATACATACATACATACATGCATACATGCATACATACATACATACATGCATACATACATACATACATGTATACATATGTAAGTAAGTACATGCATACATACAGACAGACAGACGTACATGCATACATACATATCTGGACATTATATAGCGCCTTTGGAAACCTTTTCAAAGGCGCCACATTCAGTCGGTGGACATTTAATCCTCAGTAGTGAAAACTGTTATTAGACATTAATTTCAAGATTGATGTGAATCTACGATATGCGTCGAGCTGTGAAAAGCCGGCAGTGTCTGATTTTCAATCATCCTTTATTACGACGTCACTGGTGAATCCAGATACAAAATATTATTGAGAATAATAAAGCAAAATGAGAGAAAAGACAGTCGGGAAAATTGAGCGCAAAACTAATATCGCCAACGAAAACATCGACAGAGAGGGATAACAATAGTCACCCATTAAGGAATATCGCCGAATGTATGGAATGGATGGTTGGGTATGGAATGGATGAATGGCGTGAGGGATAAGAATGGATGGTTGGGTATGGAATGGATGAATGGCGTGAGGGATAAGAATGGATGGTTGGGTATGGAATGGATGGACGGATGGAGAGATAACAATGGTCACGCATTGAGGAATATCGCCGAATGTATGGAATGGATGGTTGGGTGTGGGATGGATGGAGAGAGGGATAAGAATGAATGGTTGAGTATGGAAAGGATGGATAGATGGCGTGAGGGATAAGAATGGATGATTGGGTATGGAATGGATGGACGGATGGAGAGATAACAATGGTCACGCATTGAGGAAAATCGCCGAATGTATGAAATGGATGGTTGGGTGTGGGATGGATGGTGAGAGGGATAAGAAAGAATGGTTGAGTATGGAAAGGATGGATAGATGGAGGGCGGGATAAGAATGGATGGTTGGGTATGGAATGGATGGACGGATGGATGGATAAGAATGGATGGTTGGGTATGGAATGGATGGATGAATACAGGGATAAGAATGGATGGTTGGGTATGGAATGGATGAACGGATGGAAGGATAAGAATGGATGGTTGGGTATGGAATGGATGGACGAATGGAAGGATAAGAATGGATGGTTGGGTATGGAATGGATGGATGAATACAGGGATAAGAATGGATGGTTGGGTATGGAATGGATGGACGAATGGAGGGATAAGAATGGATGGTTGGGTATGGAATGGATGGACGAATGGAGGGATAAGAATGGATGGTTGGGTATGGAATGGATGGACGAATGGAGGGATAAGAATGGATGGTTGGGTATGGAATGGATGGACGAATGGAGGGATAAGAATGGATGGTTGGGTATGGAATGGATGGACGAATGGAGGGATAAGAATGGATGGTTGGGTGTGGAATGGATGGACGGATGGAAGGATAAGAATGGATGGTTGGGTGTGGAATGGATGGACGGATGGAAGGATAAGAATGGATGGTTGGGTGTGGATGGAGGGATGAGAATGGATGGCGGGGTGGGGAACAGATGGAGAGGTGTATGATTTTTGACTGCGATTTTTGACTTGAACCGACCATCGATTGATGCCTTGGGCATTATGATAACGGCGCTATAGAAGTCATCAGAGTAGATTAGATTAGATCAGATGGAGAGGTATGGAGTAGATGGAGTGTAGGAGCATGGAATGTATAGGCAGGCGGTGAATAAATGGACGGGTAGGAAATGGGTGAAAAGGAACGAAATCTGTGGAGGGTAAGAACTCATCCCCTCTTTCTGCTACCCGAATTTTTAACAGCCATGATACGTAAAACACCGACGAGATATTTTTGGTAAATGTTGAACCGCTTGCGGTAATTTTTTCATGACGTTATTTATTTGAAACCGACCTACCACAACCACGCAGGGGAGCAGTTTATGCCAGATCTTTTTTGTGCTCACACCTCGACCGAGATATCGCTGCGTCCCTTTGGCGTCATCAAATGGTGTTCAGTGAAGTCGTCATAAGTAAGTAAGTAAGTAATCTTTATTAGCCCGAGAAAAACGCCCACACAACAATGGATACAAAACAGTGAAAAGTAGCACAAGATCAGTAGAGAGTGACGTTTTGTATGTATTGTTCCATCACAGGATGGAAAGTCTGTAAAAAGCTAACACGAAGTGTCGGAAAGTCTGCAACATTACACAATTGTTATTTATTTTATTAATGTAACGCCATATATAAACTGTAATTGTAATTAGTAACTTCTATCGCGCCGATGTCTAACGCATGCGGCATCAACAGATGGCGTGCCCAAACCAAATCGGCAATCAGGTCAATCAATATCCAAAAGGTCAGCCCAATAGGGAAAGGTGCTAAACAATTGTGTGTTAGACTCGCTTAAGGTTCGCGCAATAACTGTTCCACCGTTTTGAGGCTTGAATGAGTCTATCAGGTGTTTAAAAATTATCTATTTTATAAAATATTTTAGTTTAATAATTAAACATACTGACATGACAAAAATCTAAGTCGGTTAACGGATATGATAATCTAGTACAGTCAGTATGAGAGATCCGATAGTGCAATACACGAAGAAAAGACCATCACATAACGAGGTCAAAGGAATGCGGCATTGACCCTTAGGACGCACTTAGTAAATCGCCGATTGCGTATAAATAGGACCATGGGAGATAAAACAGTCGGTAGATGGCACTCGACTGCAATCCTTCGACACTTTCGATCAAGGCGATTGGCCGCCGTCGGATGGAAAACGTCAGTGCATTCAACAACTGCTTTTGTGGACTAAATTTCTAGCATCTTCTGTAACAGAAGACACATCTTCTTAATTCAGAAGGGTCTCTGTTTATAGAAGACAGCTCAGAAACGGTAGCTTCCAAAACGGTAACCTGGCCTATATAGTCAGTGGCGGATTCGGGGAAGCCTATGAACGTTGACCTGACCCTATACCTAACGATCTTATTATTCCTCGGATCATTACTTCCTCCCCAACTTCAAATCCTGGTCCCGCCTCTGACGTCTACAGCTTCAGCAGGCCCAGAAGAATCTTCAGAATTTCACCACATTGTCTTCCACCGCCCCACCCTCCGAATTCTGACCTGGCATCGATACTGACCCAACGACCTTGACATTTGCGGCCTTGATTTGATAGAGAATATGCTGGTCTCCTCGGGTGCGGTTTTTGCGTTGCGCTAAAAATTCAGAGACTCGCGTCTGCTTTCAGAAGCATTTTGTTATGGAAATGCTTTTTAAGGGTTCTGTTTGTCAGGAAGGAGTTAAACCATTCGCAAATCAATTCATTCAGCAATCGATAACTCATCCATCTATCTAGCATTTTCAGTTGCTGGACCAAAATTTTGGAATTCCCTCCCTGTGTCTGTTCGTTCTGCTCAGTCGCTCCTGTCATTTCGTTCTCAACTTAAAACTTACTGTTTCAAATTGCTTATCCACCATAGGCTGCCTCTCTGTCGTGCGGACTGACCTTCTGGATATCGACCTGATTGTGGCTTGGTTTTGTTGTGCCATCGGTTGATGCCTTGTGCATTAGACACTGGCGCATTAGAAGTTGCTAATTATTATATTATTATTATTATTATCTACAAGTCCACTTTTTCATATATTTAATCCATGCATAACTTTTTAGTCTCAGAACCCCAGGGGTCCTCGGATCACAATTTGAAAATCGCTGACTTAAAGACTCTCCTGCCCACCCTACCGTCCACCCACTGGCCCTAACTCGCCGCAAGCCCTCAATACTCGATCACCCGCCAACCAACCCACCCACGTATCCAACAGTGGATTTAGCAGGCCAGTTTGAAGACAGCTTGAAAAAGAACAAAGATGCGAGTCGCGCTTGTCCACCAGCGAATAGATGGCAGCAGTGTATTGAAAAGCGCAAACACGCAGGCAACCTCTTGTCCGTAATGCGTCGGTCAACAAAGCCTCGCACTTCTCTAGCGCTTCAATTCGGCGCAAGGAAACGGCTGC